>WURT03049888.1:0-14325 GCA_009936505.3 Holothuria glaberrima
GAAGCGCGCGAAAATGTTTGCACTTTTTTCGGGAATTCGATCAAAAATTCGGGAACTCAGTAGAAATTTGGGCAATCCTTTCCCCTTTTTCTTCATCTCTGCCGGAATTTCACCTATTCTGTGCCCGAATTTTGGTCAATTTTTCCCCGAATTTTCGACTTCAGAGAATTTTTTTTTTGGGGGGGGGGAAATCTGCCAACTGCCCCCCCCCCCCGCCTCGTACGCCTATGTATTCCGGTTAATAAATGATACAAGCATCTCGGCACAAGGGTTTCGGTTGACAAACCTTCCCCCATCGTTTAGACATAACAGGTTGATTGAGCATAGCCATAGTAACACGAAAGTTCCGCTACCAAACTGAAAGAGCGCCAACTATTTGACACTACTTCTCGCGCGTCTTTAAGGTAGTACGCCCCCATTTATAAGTAAAGTGCTGAATCCATTTATTCACCTTCACAAATAACACCAAGAAGAGATATTGGGACAACTTTTGCAATATGTTATCTAATACAAGTGTGCCTTTTGTCAATTTGATATGAAAAAAGCTAGATAAAATTTCAGTAGTGCTAAAATGAAGTCAATTAAAGAAATTCTGAAGAAATTATGAGCTTGGAAGCTGGCGGTCGTATGTTTTTATATCACGAACAATGGATTTTGAGCTAGGAGGGCTTGAATAATAGGTTAATGTTTCCAGCTCTGATAACAACTCAAAGACAGGAATTTATAAAGCGGAGTAATACAATCCAAAAAGACACTAAATAGGCCAAGTTTTCTTCAATTTGCTTGCCTGTATTTCAGCTTATTCCTTACAACACTCAAATTAAAAATCGATCACATTTAGTAAATAACGCAGTCAAATACGAGCTCCTCAAAATTTCCAAGGGGTTTAATTGGTCAGTCAATAGTTTTCTGCTGGGCCAAAGCTTGATCAGGGTAGCGGGCCACTAATTCAAATGTTCTTACGCCGAAAACATCGACTGTCAAATTAAGTTCCTTATAGATTTCATAGGAGCTTGTTTCAAACTGTGTTACCAATAAAATATGATCAATTTTTCATAGGATTTTTAGGCAACGAGTTGAAATACAGACTGCTCAAATTTCAAGGAAATTTGACCAAATTTAGTGCTATGCTTTGATAGTTTTACTCCGCCGTGTGAAGCGTTGTCTTTGAGTAACGATCAATTCTGGAAGCATGTTACTACCATTCAAACCCTTTGGGCTCAAATTTTCAAGTTAGTTAGTTAGATGAGGTTTAACGGTCCAGTTTTCAACCAATTGGTTCAAGTCGAGCCGGCCACGGCCTTTTTTCCAGTTGTGGCTCACTGGCTTGTTTTCCCTTACTCCATTGCTTATGCGTTTTCAATGATAATGGTACAAAAATTTGAAAGTGCCATACGAGCCCACATTGTGAGCTTTAACCAGACGGGTAACATATTCAGGTTGGAAACTTTTACAAGGATGTAGGGGCAGGCCCGTGGCCAAGGGCGGAACAAGAAGGGCGAAACCCCCATCAACATATTTTCGTCCCCACAGAGTTTTCAAACTGCCATTGACTTAATACATTTTTACACATTTGGCCCCCTGAAAAATTTTTCGTCCCCGTTGAAGCCATTTCGCCTCCTTCAGTACCTTGTCTGGCTACGGTCCTGTGTAGGAGACGGGGAAGTTGTCTGATTTAGTGTGTAAGGGGCAATAATTAGTGGTATGCTACCTCGAGAGGCCACTTTACTTTTTCAAATTAGTGTGTAAGTCAATGGAGGAGTGATTTGGTGTATGCACCCTTAAGAATCGTTTAATTATTTATAATAGGAGCTGGTGACATGAAAATTACATAGTTGGATATTTGAGGGGAAAAGCAGAAAATAGCCCCTATTCCCATTAAAATGCATCAAATATTATTTATTTTACAAAATCATCTATTTCACACTATTTCACGTGTTTAAGTGGGGGTATCATGAATAAAATGATCTAAATGTGCAAATATATGACATCGAAAGATGGACATACCATACATGGCTAATGTTAGCTTTCGTTTTTTCCAACCTTAATTTCAAGGACACTGGTAGCATTGTTATCCCCTGATGGGTTTATCATGAAAATTAAAAATGTTTCCTTGAGAAATATTGATGTCATGACTCACCAAACTGTAAACGATCTGATTAGTAATTAAGAGATAATTTAAATATGGTTAGCACAAGAATCTGAACACTGTGCAACACTCCACATCATTATTTTTGCGTAGGCAATGAGTTACTTCAGAGACCATTATAAACTTTGAAGACGTATATTTTGATAACGGTAAAAGATATTGAAATAAATTCAACGGATCTTTCATTGGAGAACTTAATTTTTTTAACTGACAAGTTAAACAGCTCTTTTTGGTGGCATGTCGCCAGACCTTCAAGAATCGTATAATAATAGTAGGGTAACATTTATTCAAGAAATTTCCCCCGCCCCAGAACATTTGTTGTGAAATTTAGTCCCTGAAATTTTTGGAGTTTATACCGTATTGTTGAGTGAGGGGTGTGATCAACCTGTGATGTGGATGTAGCAGTAAATGCATTCAAGTACTCATTAAAACGCAAAAATGGATGGAAATTGAAGGTTTTTTAGGCAACGTTTTGCCTTATATCCTTCTACGGAAAAGGGGTATTTAAGTGGGGGTGACGTGTCAAATGGTAAGTCCAAATCTTATTATAAAAGCTCTTGATACTCAAAATTGCAACGGTCATGATGTCGCACACATTCAAAAAAACTTTATGAATAGCCGACTTTGAACAGCTGAAGCTTTGGTATGAGGGCAGGTGAGCTTGTGCATTTGACCATTTGTAGAACTTCAGGATGCAGAGGCCACAAGACAGACCAAATTACTTATTCAGTTGCAATCGGTAAAAGTTTTATGAATATTGTCCCATTCTGAGATGAAACGGATTCCAAAGTGCATGTAATTAGCATTTGGTACGAAAGGTATCAATAAACACAGGGCCCTCGGCTACGTTTGTCACCGAGGGCCCTAGCCGAGAGCCAGGCCCATGTCTTTATTGATACCGAATTTGTCTACCTTCCCAATGCAACTCTTGTTTTTAGGGAGTCTGGAATGATTATTCATAAATTATTGACTTCAAAATACTTCTCTCCTATCGCAACTTTGGATTTAGCCTCTTGGGGTATGGCTAAGCATATACCAACAACACGTGACCATTGTCCTCGTTTCATGGTGCAATGATTCGTAACAGGAAAACAATGGGTCTTTCAAACTTAATCGAGTCTCCTTCCGCGTTTTCCCTGCCGTATTCAAAGATATAAAACATCTTATGGTAACACGCACCAGTATTTATACGTGTTGCCCATATATCAGCAAGACGAGACAGTGGGACTTTTGCATAATGTTACCACATAGGATGGGGTCTTTCGTCAATTTGATATAAAAGTAGACTATGAAGTGTCACTGGTGCCAAAATGGGGTCAATTGAAGCAATTTTGAAGAAATTACGGGCATAGAAGCAGGTGGTCGTATGTCAGGCTTTGCGGTAAGTGAGTAAAAAGGCGAGCAAACGAAAAAGGTACCGAAACATTGAGCTCCGCTAGCAAAAAGTCTTCACGGTTATCATGGCAAATGATATTGCCATGAAAGGCCAACTTACCAGCTTTCTTGTGAGGGTTTTCTTGTACCTGGTGAAAACATGTACAAGGTCTTAGGTAGCGAACCACTAATTATTGCCTTATCAGTGACATACACACAAATCAGGTCAGTGCGGCTCTGACCCGTAGTTACTTGAAGTTCTCAACCTGAACATGCCACCTCTGGTGAAAGCTCACAGTTAGCCACATTAAAGTTTATTTTTACACCATGTTGAGATTATGAGCTAGAAGGGCTTGAATAGTAGGTGCATGTTTCCACCCCTGATCACAAATCAAAACCAGTCTGAAGCTATCACAGGATTCATCCTCGGATTCGTCCTCGGATTCAAAATTCATCCTAGTGTTCATCCTCGGATTCATCCTCGGATTCATCCTCGTATTCATCCTCGGATTCAAAATTTATCCTCGTATTCATCCTCGGATTCGAAATTCATCCTCGTATTCATCCTCGGATTCAAAATTCATCCTCGTATTCATCCTCGGATTCAAAATTCATTCTCGTAGGCCCATTTATCCTCGGATTCATCCTCTTATTCATCCTCATATTAATCCTCGGGTTCAAGATTCATCCGCGGATTCGAGGATGATTACGAGGACGAATCCGAGGATGGATCCTGTGATAGCTTCAGATTGGTAAATCAAAGACGGCAGTTCATGACGAGAAGTAGTAGAGTACCCCAGTCAGCAATATCCGGTGGTTAGCCGGTGGCCGTAAGGTCCGCGACGGAGGGCCATCGGAGGTCGGTTGGCTGGACAGAAACTTGCACGATGGGTAAAAGTTTTTAATCAATCAGCGTCGCCGCCATCGGCGGACCGCGTGTGAACCACCGAACATTTCTCTGACAGACCGCAGAAGTGGTCGACAGTGGTCCGTCGTCGAGCCAACCTTTTGCCTTCAAGGGTAATACAATAACAAAATGACACTAAAATTGGCCCACTTGCCTTTAATTTGCACAATTTCTATTCCAACTCATTCCTTACAACAATCAAATTTAATTATAGATCATATTTTGCAAGTAACACAGTCAAAAACGAGCTCCTCAAAATTTTCAAGGGATTAAATTTGTTAGGCCTTATTTTTCGCGGAGCAAAAGCTTGAATTAGTGGTCCCTACAATCATAACGTAACGACAGTGAATGAATGATATTGGTGCATATATGTTGTACTCATACAAGTGCACGCACGACGTGGGAACATACGTCTCCTAATACACGTACAGTATGTCGCAGAGACAGGGAGCTGCATCGTGTTGATTTCCACCAGCGCATGGCAGGTATGCTTAGTATATAGTGTAGTACTTTTCTACTACACAAAACTTGGTGATGATGTACTGAATTACTGGTAACCTAGATAGACGAAACTTTACAGTTACACTAATCGCACGTTCCAGTCAGAAGAAATAGGCTAGTTGATTTTCTTTTACAAGGTAGGTGATGTCTGCTATAAAGTATTCGAGAGATACTTCTTCATAATCTTTAGTATCAAATCTAGAGGGTAACTGTTTCCACTGTCAATCATAAGGACTTTAAAGAAAGTGTGACATCATGGTCTTTTTTAGTGTTAGTGTAGTTGTACCAAGTTGGTAACTACACCTAACGTACATAGGCTAGGCCAATTATTTTGACCTACCCTGACTTATCATCACTGCATTGTAGAACTAGACCCGTGTCCTAGGCTATAGCCAGTATAGCCTAAAGTATTGGAGCACGGCATTCGCTCGTAGTCATAATCTTATTATGGTAGAAATGTGTGGGTTTCTTTGCCTGAATACGGAGCAAGTTACGAAAACACTTAACAGTTAGGCTTACAAGCAACAGTACTGGTAGGCCTACTGTATGTGTACCAATAGCGTGAAACATTAAAGTGTGTTCACCGGTATCTTAATAACATTTGCGAGGTTATTTCATTGCTGTATGAAAGACTTGGTCTTTGTACTGAATATGGAAGAGAATCGAGTTACAATTTGATAAATTCTGAAAAATACAATAAAAAAATATGTTTCATGCTAATTGAGTATTGGTAGCCTACACATACTGTAGGCCTATGACTAATTCCAATACTGTTGGTGTTTATGAATGACTTCTTTAGAACTTCCTTGAAATGAATATCCAAGCGGTGGGTATAAGTGGAATCATTGTCATGTTATTGTTACTTAGGGTTCAAACTTAAGGTCATGTTGAGGTTAGGCATGGTGTATGTTTCTACTTACATTTAAATGTCATGTGGGATCATGACCACTTTCCATCCTGCAGACTAGAAGAGTCCAGTTCGAGGAATAATGAAGGTTGAAGACTGTTTAAATAAAAAAGAGTGTTCTCAAAATGCTAAATGGTTACATTTTATTACATAGGCTAATAGGTTTTACGAATTGTCACACTCACAGAAGATTTATTTTGAAAATGACACTGGCACATTAACCCCAAAAACGTTAAAGGTTGCTACTCCCCTGACAGTTAAGCGCAAGATACACTTCAGCAATTTCAGATAGGATTACAGTCTGATATTATAGTGAGTTTTAGTTCAAAGATTCTCCATCTCTGGTCAGGAAGAGCCAGAAATTTGCCAAGATGTGTAAATATAGCCTATATGATTTGTATCAGAGGACTATGAAAATGAAATGTATACTAGCCTAATTAGGAGTAGCACCCCTAAAATTAATTGGCTATGTCTTAAAATTTCTGGGGCCGTGTCATTCCGCCATAGAAAATGTGTTCATTCCACCATAGGAAAACGTGCCTTTCTGCCTTGGCGGAAAGATGCGTTTTCTATGGTGGAACAAACACATTATCTGTGAATAGTATAGGCCTAGCCTAGGATGGAGTTATGGAACTCACAATGGGGATCATGGGGAAATGCAGTTTTTAAATAAGTACAGATATTTGTACAACAGCTTTGGGTTCGTCTCCAGAGAAAAAAAAAAGCTGAAGACCGTTGCCTGACCTGAGCAAATAATGAGACTGTGTGAATTCAACTGTTAAATAAAAGTATGTGAAATGTATGATAACCTGACAAAACGAAACAAAGTAGAATTATTCCACACAGCTTACAGTTTAATCCTTTTTATTGTAAGATTATTTCTCACTTTCTCAAGCCTGCATCATTACACTTCCTTTCAAATTACAATCTCCAGCAAACTTTGTCTTTTCCTCTACTTGTGGTCTGACTTAGTCTATATGGGGCTCTGGACTAACAAAACCTTTCCTTAATTGCAAGGAAAACAAAGTCCTTTACTCTCTTAAATTTTTGGAAAGTGCCTTTCCGCCAAAGGTTTCGCACCTTTCCGTCATGGCGGAAAGGTGTAATATGATATAGGCCTGCATATAGCTGATGCATAAGGTGCATGTGGACTTGTGAAAATAGAACCAGTCCAATGCTATAAATTTCCCCAAGTGGCTACACCGGCTACATCGTGAAGATATGGGCCTATATTAACTAATTACTGGTAAGATATTTTGTAAAAACTGAAGTCAAAATGTTTCTCCTGGAGTGGCCATGCTGGCTCCACTCGCTACATTGTAAAGACATCCTTCTGGTGGAGTACACATGAACATATTACAAGGTTAACAAATTTTGCAAAAAAATCTACTAAGTCCAAAGTTTTTCCCTGATGCAGCTACACTGGCTATGTTGTGAAGCATGTGTGAACTGTGTGATGGTGGACATATTTATTTCATGGGGGGGGGGGAGACATAATTGTACCACTAATTATTTTGTGACGTCACATCCACGCACAGCGTTTATCGGACTCGCATACAAAAATCAGATCTATTTTTGAACAAGTATCGCTGTGTTGATCAATACAAGTTATATAATGATAGCAGAACAGTTTATGGCAAACCAGGATCAGTTATCGATGCAGCATGACCATACTTAGAACAAAGTCTGAATAAAAAACTATTAATCCAATTTAGAAAACTTTGTATTGGATTTCGCATTGAAAATCGCTGTAGTGTGACCAGCCCTTGTACACAGGTTTTGTAGCTGAGCCATATAGATTTTGGCCCCCTAAATTTTAAGGCTGGCTAGACTTAATGTAGGACAAATTTTCTAGAGATGATAAAGTTGATTCAAACTTTTGTGAATTAATAGCAGTTATTAGGAGCGTTGTTTGCAAAGTGTTTGTTGTGGTATCTGAATCTATTAATTTTTAAAGTTGTCTTTAAAGAGTCATTTTGAAAATGACAATTTATCAACCATAAAGTATGAAATTGTTTTGTGCAACACCCCTAAATATACAATGAAAAAGCCCAGATGGCTGTATAGTGGCCATGATCCCTGGGAAGTTACAACAGGTTTCTTGCAGATTTGTGGCATGTTAAAATGTGGGCTAAACTCATTGCCTACAGGTATGGCGTAATCAACAAATTCAATTAAGTTATATAATGGCATAGAGTGTGATAACTATGTTATTGTTGCATAGGTCTACACATCTCCTAAGTAGCATAATAGCATACACATTCATAACCAGTAACATAAGGCCTAGTCTGAGACTGATTGTAAAGATGTGATATCACTTGTGAGAAAAATTAAGTTGGTGTGGCATGTTGGAGTTAAGGTAATGTGCATCATGAAATTGGATAAGTCTGTGGTCTACAGCAAACAAAGTTCCCAGTGTGATAGCTTGCATGGCACATGTGTGTGAAATTTGGCTTTGAGCCTGTGACAAGTTGGATCTGTTGACTAGTAAATATTCCTCCTTGGGCAAGATGTGAAGGATTGTAATTATAAGTAAGAGGTAAAATGACTTCACTGCCAGAAAAGATCCACTTTTTAGCAATGGCAGCCTTGTTTTCCTGATTTGGTAATTTGCAATTTGAACATGTTGTTCTTCTCACAGGATGTGATACTTCTATTTTCACAGAGCTGGTTGGCAGAACTTTCTTGGATAGTTGTATCAGCCATTCTCAACAGAAGGGGGAGTCCCCTTGTTCTGTGATGGAATCCATTTTTGATATTTTAGAATGTTCAGTATGCCTGGAGAGGTTGGATGCAACCAGTAAAATACTTCCTTGCCAGCACACATTTTGTGTGCGCTGCCTTTCCACCATTCTCAAAACCAGCCATGATCTGAGGTGTCCAGAATGCAGGGAACCAGTTCCTGTCCGGGATGTCAGTGAGCTTCCAACAAACATACTCCTCATTAGAATATTAGATGGTTTAGTCAAACCAACATCTGGGTCAAACCACCTGGAAGATTTTCCTTCTAAGCAGTTATCAACAGTGACAAGTGGAATAGCTGGCAAAAATGCTGCAAATGTAAGTAGTTTCTTTTTCATTACTGGCCCTTGGAGTCCCCAAACTGGGGGTCCCAATTTTGGACTGTAGAAACTGTTTGGTGGGTTGTAATAAGACAGGATGTGCTCAGATTTTCTGAGTGTCAGGTACAGTAATTGTTATCCTGAAGGAGGAGTCTAAGAATGGTGCAGTAAGAGATTTCTTTGTATAGAACATTCTGTTTGGAACTTGGAGATTTGGCCATACCAGATATAGTGCTAAAGAAGGGATGTGGGGGGGGGGATCATTTTGTTGTTTAGTGCTGGGTGGAATTTAAGTGCTTGGCACCTGCAAATGCCCAGTGCCCCTTGGTGTGAGCATGTCCCTGGTAAGAGCTTTCCAGGAAATGGTAAAATCACTGGTCAACACAACTGAATGCATTCCATGGAAAATCATCAGAGGAAGTCTTTTTTAGTGAACACAGGATGGATGGAGACTTTATGCACACAGATGAGGGAGCACTGTGATGCACATCTTAAGCATGTTTCTTGTAATGGAAAGTGTATTTACCCCATGAACAGTGGGAATTAAGAAGATGATTTAGGCCAGTAAATTCGTTGTACTTTTTGACAGAAAAATGTATGTTAATCATGACAAGGGTACAATTTTTCTCAGGTTGACCAGTGATAAACAAAGTTCTCTCATGATCATGACTAAAAGGAAGAATATGGGGATGGTTTTAAAAATATTAGTAAATTATTAAATACCCAAGTGTTATGGAGTCTAGTCAGTGTGTATTTTTCACTCTATCTTTAAGGGCACTTACTCATAATTTCTAGGCTTGGGCAGCTCCAATAGTATTGGAGTCGGGTACCCATTCCTCCTATTAGTAGCAACTCTGGATGGAGTCACGACTCCTAAGATGATGTTATATCTGATGTTGGAATATCTATCTCGGCAGCTTTAAACTTGTTGATTACTACTGGCCTACCAGTGAGTATTGATACATTCTTTTATTTGGCTTAGAGACTACAGTATAGGTCTCTCTAGAGATAAGGTGTATACACCCAACTGCCAAGGTCAGAGAGATTTTAAACTTTGTCAACTGAAGAGGAATCTTGGAATTTGTAAAGAAAAAATAAAGAAGGAATCAAAACAGTCAGTTTTGGTACAATACTCATGTAAACCTGCAAACAGTACCCATGCTTACTCCAAGCAATGATTTTTGTACATAGTTTAAACAATATTGAAAATTTCCAAGGAGTCGCGATTCCAGGAAAAGTGGAGTTGTTAACCTACTCATCTTCCAGGCAGGAATACTGACTCTGAAGTCAGTATTCCTTTTTTTTTTTCACCTTCCTTTAGATCCCTCTCCCAGGCTAGTGACCACAGGAGATACTGCTTGCCCACACTCCCCCCTGAGAGAAATCTTGGCTACCCCACTGAGTATTCAGTGCTCTTTCCTTTACATTCTAAAGAATTAACGCTCATCAGAAGATGTATTCAAGAGTAAAGTTGTTTTTGAGAGGCTACACATGAAGCCAAGTTGCCCGAGCCAGTAAGACATTTAGGTGGGGGAAAAGTACTTTTAAGTGCTTTCTTGCCCAGGGCTGCTAAATACTGTAATTGGTGTATTATGTTTTGAGTTGACTGATCCTTAAACCAGGAGAGGGATGTACAGTGTTTGTTGTGATTACAGTATCTGGAGGAGTGACTGTTTACTCATGCACATATATACTTACCGACATGCAGCTGTTTGATAGGAGAATGCATGAATTTAACAAAGGTTATTATGCAGGGAGCAGTAAGTGGTTCTATTTTCAATAGAACTACTGTACATGTGTTAAACTGTTACCACAGTGCAAATTGATCAGTGTAAGATTTATGTCCAATTAAGGCTGTTCCAAAATCCGGTTCCAAAACCTCGGTTTTGGTCCGGTTTGGTTAATGACTATGAAACCAAACTCCAAACTTAAATGTTGCTAACCAACAAAGGTGTAAGTGTACACCTTTCCTCCAGTGGGTATTAATTGGTAAAGTTCATCCACTTCCACCCTAAGATTCTTACATGGAAAATGGGCCCAGTTTATTGCATTTATGAAGGTCAGTAGTCATTCTCCCATGTTTTTAATCGTAGTTCTCCTGTGAATGCCCCTGAGTATACTGTACATCTACTGTAGGATGTTCCAGCATAGTTTATGTGTAGCCTAACAAGAGTTCCAACAGCTTTGACTAAGCCTTCGCTTCCTCATGGACTCTCTACAGTACTAAGCCACCAAACATCAAAATTAGACACCACAGTTGAGGATAAAGTTCGTCATTACAACTTGAATCAGTCTCTTCCTACAGTATGTGTAAAAGTGAATGATAAAAGTATTGCTACTAAAAATCGTTCATCAAAAATTGTGAAATGTAGAGGCTTTTCGAAGTAGCAAGCATAAAAGGTGCCATTTGTCCAAGCTTACGCTTGATAAACTTAAATTTCATAACTTAGAAAAACAGGTTTTTTATGCAGATTGGCTCTAACTTTACTGGTGAATTTAAGCCCCTTCCACACGAGATTGCCTCGTCTCGGTGAGAGACTGACGACTAATTAGCATTAAGTGCGAGGTGTACACACTATGCAACTAGTCACAGATCACTAGAAGCGGTTCCTGCTAGATTGTGACGTTCAACTCTCAATATACTGTACAGTAGTACTACGCATTGTACACATACTGTGTGCATGCTGTTCACATGCCGAGCAGCATAAGTGAATACATTCCCTCGAAAAATGGTGTTCTTTCTCGGTCGATGATATGGTTTGGGGAAGATTTGCCAATACCACTACCTTCTTATTCCTGTTTGACCAATCTGTATTCGTAATATTGTACAGACACGTTTAGTTCTCCAAATTTCAATCTACTGATCTTCACACGCTTCAGTCGAGAACCGCCGCCATTATGGTCAGTTGCACGTTTCGGTCTCATGAAACCGAACATGTTCGGTCGCATGAGACTGGGTTGCGCCACTGCTTGCAACTTGTTGCAAAGTCTTCCACACTTTGCGACGCGTCTGAATAATCGTGTCGCAAGGAGTTGCGTCGCATCAAGTCGCATACTTGTAGTGTGGAAGGGGCATTTGGAGTCTGTTTGTTTGAAATTAGAACTTGTCTGAACTCAGACCTGCACATATAGTACTGAATGGCAATGGCCAGTAACACACACTGTACAGTACAACCAGAGAGTTGCTATTTGGGCAAATACATGGTAAACCAACACAGAATTATTATATAGGCATATTTTGTTTTGTTAATTAGTTTCATATGTTTTATTATGTTCAGGGCTAATCCTTAGATGAACAGAGATAGTCTAAAAATTTTCAAGTTGCTACAGTACCTCAATTTTGAAAAATATTTCTATGTAGGTCCCATGGAAAATATAACAGGTGAACATTGACATACATCAAGAAAAATAACAAGTGTAACACATTGACATACAAAATAGAAATGGCTATTTTTCAGAGAGTTTATTATGTGCATACTTTTTGCCATTTTCTGAGGATGATATGTAGCAATACTTAACAACAAACTCATTGGGGGCACTATTTGATCAATATTATGCTTAGGTGACCATAAATTGTAAATGTCATGTCAGTGTCACACCCATTATGAAATTGTGTTCGCTCGTTATAAAAAATGCTGAAACTAAGAAAGTTTATCATATTATGGTCCTTCCTTTATACCTATAATATATCAGTGATAATTGACAATAAACAAGGTAACATCAATTAATGATGTTCACAAGGTTCAATACCTGTAAGTAAATTTATAATTGTTTGACATACATATGCATCACATAAATGTATGTCAAATAATTTCAAATAAGCTTCATGAGTTATATGTACATCATATATTGATGTTACCTTGTTTATTATCAACCATCATGCCATAGCAACCTAAGTTATTGGCAAGGTCCATATGGCAAACTTTTTGAGTTTTGGCGTTTTTCATCATTTGTTATAACAGGCGAACACACGGTGTAACATTGATATACATTTATAATTTAGTCTCCTGAGCTTCATATTGATCAAAAGGTGCTTCCGCTTGATTTGTTATGAAGTACTGCTACATATCATCCTAGGAAAATACCAAAAACTATCCACATGATGAACTTTCTGAAAAATTGCCATTTCTGTTTTGTATGTCAATGTGTTACACCCGTTATTTTTCTTGATGTATGTCAATGTTTGCCCGTTACATTTCCCATTGAACCTCTGTTAAATATTTTTTCAATATTGAGGTAGCAAGTTGAAAATTTTCAGACTAGCTCTGTACATCTAAAGATTAGCGTTGAACATAATAAACTAACATAGAATGGAAATGAACCCATGTGATGCTACCGTGTTGGTGTACTGTGTATTTGCCCATTTGACAAATTTAGCAACTCCCTGGTACAACAGTGCATGTAATTTTGTCATATCTTGGGCTTTGCCTCACCATTGCTGAATAGATAGGGGAACCTTGCAAAGCTCTGTTTGAAAGTTTTTTGTATTTCATAGGAAATTTTAGCAAGTGAAAAGAAATTTGACTTTTTTGTCATGTGCAAGACATTCTGAAAAATGACATATTACTAAGGTCTTTGGAAATAAACCCCTTTTCCCCAGTCCTGTGTCTAATTTTGTTGCTTTTAGAGTGCTTTTAAGCTGGGTGCAGCTTATTTTTCACATCACTGTTGGAAATGTCAAAACATTGTCAGTAAAAATACTTTGATGAAATCCACAGAATATTTTACCCTCACTGAAACTGATATAGTACTGTTTTGGAGAAATTTAGAAAATGATATACAGCAGTTATTCTGTATGGCATTGTTCTTCAATAAATGAATTACCTTGTTTTTTACCATCATGTCAGACATGTCTGTAATTTCAGTACATTCTGTCATGTTTAACCTCTGGCATTGTTTTCAGTCAATATTCAAGGCCTCCCCAGTCTTGGCCACCTTCCATTTTAACAGGTTATGAGAGTTCTGATAAGTCCCTTCCATCCTCAAAATAGCTTCCAATCAGAAGGGTGCTCAGGTGTGGGAAGTCTAGGAACTGTGTACCCTACATGACTGTATACTGTAGTATCTATATTAAGAACAGCTGGACATTAAATTCTAGACTAATATTTGTGAACGGTTGTAAAAATGTAAAATCAGTCCTTCAGTATTTGGTTTTGAAGAAAGAGAAACCTGTACAGTCATAATGGCATGCATGTTTGGGTGTATGTACATGTGTGTGGGTATTTGTGACACTTTGCTCATTTTAACATGATATCTCAAGAAGGGAAACTCCAATATTTCTCATACTTAGTTTATGGATACCTCATATTAATTTCATACTGTAGGGTAAACTGGGGTAAAAACACCGGTTTTGGAGGTTTTTCGTAACTATCTCTGTACTCCTTGCAGACTCTTTGAAACAAAAGTGTGGCTTTATGCAACACAT
>WURT03049899.1:0-14324 GCA_009936505.3 Holothuria glaberrima
TGGATTTGTTGCCAGTGGATGTTTTGGAAATGTTTTGGGAATGTTTTGTTAATGTTGCTCGTGTATACAGGCCTTTACCTATACCAGTATGCGATTTAACAGAACCAAGACATGTACAACAGAAATCATGACACGGGATCAATCCCAGAGAAAAGAAGCAGAAGCAAAGCAGAAGCAGAATTAGACTCTATTCTATTCTAAACAAACGGTACTTCAATAAGAAGTGGGAGAAAATCGTATCTCTGACCTTCTCCCTGGTGACATCGTCCATAACGTGATAAAGATTGTTTACCTGAAGTCATTTATGCAGCGGTATCGTGCATTATTTTGTAATGTTTGCCACTATTGCGGGCATTCTGCAGTTACATTAGACTTGGTGCGATGCATAGAAACTGACCTAATAGTGTCACTGTAGACGACTACCATAACCCTTACTGCTTGGCTAACCTGACCTCAATCCAAGATGGTTAGCATCATACGATAGCATGAGACTGTATTGTAAAGTAGAAGCACAAGAAGTAGCTGAGTGCAGCCCGAACGCCACTAACGAAGACTCAGGGGAGCAAAACATTTTTATCAGGGGTGAGATGTAGGCCTTAAGATATGTTATGGCAATAGTTACTCTGGTTCTTAAAAAAATTCGAGCGTGCGTAAGGTTTTGCTTCTCCTGCCCTTTCCCCTTCAGGAAGATGAATTTCAAACTAGCGTTTGAGATACTTCAAAATTACTTAGCTACTCCGTTAAAGGACCCTTTTCTATCTTCATTTTACAACAGTCAGGGCAACTTCACATTATACGGCATCAGCCAGACGACAGCCGTTCCACAATGGGCATACTATTGCGTTTGAATGTCCGAGGTTAGCTACTGTGTTGAAGAGGGTGGGATTTTTGGACAAGGTACATATTAGTGGTGAGTATATTAAGGCCAGAGTAATCGCTGTTTTCCATGGGGGGGGGGCGTAGATTTCTTTGAAACTGCCCCCTTGCCCTGTTCACTTTTACTTTAACAACTTAAAGAAGTTCCCTTAATTTGAGTACTCGTTATCATTATGATTGGAACTCTCGTCACTTCCATCTTCTCGACAAAGACATGCTCAATTTTATCGTTACCATCTGGGTGCAGATGTTCAATATGAATTTCTCCTCTCAATCTGTCAGCTCTTATTCTTGAACAAGTTCATCCAGACAATAGTGAACCATTGCCAAACACAAGGTGTCAATCTGGATAAGGAGGTAGGGACAATAGTTATTAAAATAGGATTGATGACAAATTCAAACTAAGTCACTTTGCATTTACTCTCTCTTGGAGATAAGAGGCTAACTTTTTTCATTTAAATGAGTTGATAACCCTCTTGGGTTAGCAGTGACATAACAAACAGCTCAAATACTCCAGTACTTCAGAAGTGTTCATTATTTTATAAATGAAATTGTGTGCTGAAATATAAGCTCCGCTTTGTGGGAATTCAACCCTCAATATCTAACCTGATCTGCGTTGCCGTGTTTTGGTGTCTTTGATCGCATTCCTTACGGTACCCTTGACCGTTTAACCCTGTATGATGGTTGGACTTTATAGATATACAAAAAGACAGGGAATGCTTCGAAATACATCAACATGTGCTGTTAGGTACTCGTCTGGTAGTGAAGGCGTTTGAAGCTGTACTTAGTTGGGGGATGTACATTTTATGCTGTCTCCCTCCTTCTTGATTTGTAAGGTACCCATTTGATCCTACCTCCTGTGTAACCTTTGTTTTTCCTAACTATTATTTTATGAACTCTGACAAAAGCACACTTTGGAATAAGAATCACGTTTTTCTGTTAATCCTACAGAAAGGTCAGGGAATCTGTTTTAGACAGATAAAAAACGGTTTTAAGACTAGACAGTGCATGGGAAGATAAAGATATTGCGACTCTTTTGCAAGATGATATGTATTCAAATTGCTTGCGGAACAAAAGTTGGTGTGCGAACACTTGATTATCTCTTCAATAATGACAGCATGTCACTTAGTTGTATAAGAGTGTAGCTGATTTTGTAAACAAGTAAATATGTGTAATTAAAGGGTATATGTTGTCACCCCTATTTGAATTGGTATACACCGGCATCTTCATTCATGAGTGACTCTTTTAGTCATGTGACAGAAAAATTTGTACCTTAACTGTTTGATAAACACAATAACTCCTTGGTTTACCTCAACTGTGCGATGTTTATTCTTTGAAAAGTCACATATACTAGGCTACTTGAAAAGGTACTGTATACAAGCTAATATAATCCCACTCTGAGAGGATATTTGCTATTGTTCATGCTTCGAAATATGTTTGGGGTAACTGCATATATCCCCTTTAAGCATTTTCAAAGCAAGCTGATTTAATCAGAACCGAGTAGACTTTTGACAGTTGGAAGAAATGTACACACAAACCGACACTAACAGGTGCTCAATATTCAAGAATGTGCAACCCTTTATCACTTTTAATCTATATAATATTTTAACACCTACAGTGTTCACAAAAGGAAAACGCTTGGAACGACTTTTGATGCAACTTATCAGCCTTAACATGCGTGTAAATTTAAAGGACAAAATGGCTAATTGTTTACGTGTCTCCTAAATCGAAGCATTTTTGCTATGCTATTTTCTTCACGTAAACAAATGGAACAAAGCAGTATATACACTACAAGTACACATATAGGCCTGGACACAGACGTTCGATAAATTCGAGCAAAAAGGGGCTGTTACTTGTTAGCCTACAGAAATAACGTAATTTACCAATGTTAAATTTCTCTCTTTCGTCTTTTAGAGCTCCAACAAACTGCACTCACCGTTCATTTAGCCAAATAAAATGATAATCTGACTCGTATGAAGTGACCTCATCTGTATTTTTACGCCTGATACTTAGTCCCGTTTACCTATAGAGCAACCTTTTACATTTTTTTTTCACAACACATTTCAGCCGTGAGCTGTATATACGGGTATTCTTTTCTGTTAGTTTAGTATGGCTTTACGTTATCGTCATGTTCTTGGGCTTGCATGCTACAACATGTTTTTCGTAAGTTTCGCTTGCATTGGGCGTCATATCACATTCTAAAATGACATAAATTATATAGGCTTAGTGCCATTTGGATAGTTGCCAAGCCTATAATTTCAAATAACAAGTCCCTGGATGAACTTTATGCAGGTTCGGCAGACAAACATTATAAGCTATTGTTAAATATAAACAACGTATGCGTTCCTACGAATGTGTAGGCTAACAGGAGACGGTGAAACAATTTAGATCACCCCTTGAAAAAATTGCCCTCAGTAAAATCACTCAAGGAGTATATGATCCCCCGATTACCTTTACAGGGTTAAGTCGTACTTCAAATGATCAACAAAGGTGATTAAATAAACTACTTTCATTAAACTACGCACAATCTATCATCAACACGCTGATGATAAGAATCCGCAAGTCTAATTAAATACTTTCAATGTGTGTTGATCAAAGTAACTTGCTCCCCCCCCCCTTTTTTTTCTAACGGGGCTGTAGTGTTGCGTCGGCATGTTTAAGAATGTATCGATATTCGTATTAAACAATGAGTAGACTGCACTTTGATTGTAAGTTGAAACAATACATTAACTTTGATTGGTCAATTTTGACTAGTTTAGATCAATAACATAGGAGATAACTCAAAGCTGGGGTAGAACACCTACTCTGAGAAATTTTTGTGTATGTAAGATGGTTAAGATGAAAAAGAGGCAGTAATGTAAGATGGGCTTTGACCTAGTATACATCATTACAAATTCCCTCTTTAAGTGCCTATTTTTATGTTTTTGGCTGGATGTAAGGGAGGTGCTGTTTAAGGCCCTTCCTCTTTAAGAGATGTTTGCTCAAGCAAAGTTGCTTGCAAACAAAATGGTACTATCTTTGACAAATCTTTGGACTGATTATATTCTTAAAAATCCTCTATATTAATTGTTTGTTCACTATGACATAACACGGTGTAATGCCGCTGCCGAAGACTTGGAGGGGACCTTTTCCGGACCTTTTCCCTCTTAGTACGCCTTTTGGAAGGTCACCATCCGGTGTGAGGAAAGTTTAGGTCTATTTTTGTTAAAAGTGGTTCTCAGATTGGAGGAAATGATACTTTCTAGACTTGTTAGACTGCATCATAACATTTCTGAGATTTCATGCCCTAGAAACCCCGAATTCAAGAAGATAAGTTGAATTTGAAAAACGTATTCAGTAAAATCCCTTTGTATTAAAAGGAGTCATCAAGTATTGTACCAGCTAATTGATTTAAGCAAGGCAATCATAGGTTTTTTTTATATGAGAATGATATTGCACCCAGTGAGAAATAATACTGAAGATCAGAATGGATTTTAGCCATGTTGTGGCATTATGCATGAGGACTGAGTTCGTTGGTGGGAGCTTCCCGCCTAAGAGCTTATCTGCGACCTCCCCGAGAAAACTTGGGAAGAAGGAACTATTTAGTGCGATTTCCCAGGTACAGAGGGCCTTAAAAACATAATCGGGACAATAGACTTCTCATCTCTCTCTCTCTCTCTCCTAGAGATAAGAGGCTTTACCTCTTTCACTTAAAGGAATTTAGTTACCCACTTGGGTTAGTAATGACTTAACACAACCCAAATGTTTCACATAAATCCCCCGTTGTATCCGTTGGGTATCCGACCATCAACATCTAACCTGATCTGCTCTGCTGTGTTCCGATGTCATTAACCTTGACCGTTGCACTGGTGGCTAGGCCTTAGATACACAGCAAGGCAGGGAATGCCTCGAAATGCATGGACTTGTGCTGGTAAGTACTCGTATCGTACTAAAGGCGTATTAAGCTGTACTCAGTTTGGGTGGGGTGGGATGGAGGTATACATTTTAGGCTTAGAAAAGTCACATACTTGAGAGATACTCTATAGATGCCAACATACTGTAAGAGTATATTTGTTATAATTAGCTGATGCTGGAAAAAAAGTTAAGCGCAACTGCATATCTCCTCTAAGCATTTTCAAAGCTGGCCTTTTTAGTCAGAATCGAAAAAGCTTTTGACGTTTTAACAGTTGGAAGAAACGTACACACCCTGAAGCGAGACTAATAGGAGAATATGAAACCCTCTTTCAGTTTCACGTTAAAACTAAAATATTTAATACCTAAAATATTCACAATGCCCTAAGACTAAACCTTTTGATGCAACCGATCGGCCTTTCAGTGGATGTGAATTTAAAAGAAAAACTAAAGATAATTGTTTCCATGCCAAGTCGATGCATTTTCGATGTGCGCTTTTTTCCCGTAATCAGCCGGCACAAAGCAACGCATACAAGTATACACATATAGGCCTAGACACAGACGTTCATAAATTCGAGAAACAAAGGAACTCTTAGCCTACAGAAAAAAACTAGGAAAGTTACGTATGTAAAATTTCGGTCTATCTTCTAGATCTTCAACAAGTTGCACTCACCGTACATTTATCCAAATGACATGAATGAACTCGTATGAAGTGACCACATCTCAGTGTATTATATCAAAATACACAACACCCATATGCATGAATATCCCACATACCTACTACAACACGGCACATTTGAGCTATGAACTACACTTCGCTTGCAGGCTACCAGTTTTTCCATCTGTACTGCATTCGGGCCATATTACATTCTAAAATGATATAAATTGTAAAGGAATAGTGCAATTTGGACGGTTGCCAAGGTGAAAGGTATTATCAAACTCCCTGGATAAACATTATGTCTAGCAGTCAAACATTGCTGTTTATTTAAAATGATGTATGGCGCTATTGTTAAATGTAAACACTGCAGGCGTTCTGCGGAATGCATAGGCTAATAGGGAACAGGTGCAACAATTTTGATCATCCCCCTGCAAAGATTGCCCTGTGTAAATTTACTCACGGAGTATATTTTCTCCGGGATTATCTTTTCAGGGTGAGTCATGATTCAAATGTCCAACAAATCTGGACTTTCATTGCACGACAAACTACACGCTGATGAAAAGAATCCCCAAGTCCAAGTTAATATTTTCAAGGGGTAATGATCAGAATTACTTGCTACACCAGTGTTTCAAAGGGCTGTGGCGTAGA
The DNA here is from genome assembly GCA_009936505.3 of Holothuria glaberrima. NCBI lineage: Eukaryota > Metazoa > Echinodermata > Holothuroidea > Aspidochirotida > Holothuriidae > Holothuria > Holothuria glaberrima. The sequence continues at coordinate 6,074 of WURT03049899.1, forward strand.
TCCAAACATATGAAGGAGTATACCTTTATTTTCATTAACAATTAGTGACTGCCTTGTCGCATGATGCTCTAGTTCATTTACATGTGATTAGAAACTTCCGACGTTCGCACATAAAGTGTATCTGACATAATTGTTTTGGTTATGAATAAGGAATTTCCATTGTTCTAACAGCCTCGTTTCTTAATACATACATAATCTGTATTGGAGAAAGGCTTGGGAGTATTAAGAGGTCAAACGGAGGGATCACTCTATAAACTTGTGATGCAGGCTGATGGCTGCGATTGACTACCGTCCAAGACGTAGCTCCCGAGGCAGCGGCAACGCGCGTCGTGAAAGACCACGCCCAGACCACCGAGATGTTTTAGCCGTCGAGTTTTGTATAGGCTAGATATTTATATCATGTAGTTCCATGAGGGTTAAAGTTTGCCTAGTGGCTCGATCCATGGTGTTTAGGGGAATCGTTGGATTTTATCCTTGCGGTTTTTGTTGTGTGGACGTTTTGGCTGAATGTAATGCCCCCTAAAAATCTCCATATCTCAACCGTGGTTTGCCAAGAGCCTATCGAACAAAATCCCGGATTTTTTTTAAGGATTGTGTAGTGAAGTGATGCATCTACCTAGCGGGGAGTAGTTTGGTTCAATTTAAATGTATGTCCGTTCGACGGGTAAGGAAATTCTGTTTGCGAAGTGCATTCTTTATATCTCTATACAAAGAAAGGAAATTTCACGTTGACACTCGCAATGTTGGTCTATTTAAAAAGAGCATTACATTGCAAAGTGTGGTAAACAAAGGAGTGGATGTCTTGAATTGTAATCAGGTGAGTTTATATTAAGTGATGAAACAAGTCTAAACGAAATATCAGAAATATGATGATGTTACCTTTGATGTATAAGTAGACGTAGAAGTAAAACCAAGATGTTAGGTTGCCTCATTGAAAATTAATAATTATGTAATGTAAACTACAAAATTTTCATTGTTGGTTTGTTCAAGGTCTCTGTTTTGGTATTGACGATCCTGATCATCGGGCCACAGGGTCGATCCATGTATACATAACCTGTAAATATACAAAAGGCAGACTTCGTCTACTCCCCCTTGAGTGGCTTTTCATCTGAGATGTCACCCCCACTCTCTATGCGTCCCTCCAATCCTAGTATACAGCTATTCGAATGGCATTCATTTTGATTAAACATTCAAACAATATTAATTACTATGATTAATCAATGGTGACTAGTCACAGAGCAATAAAACTGCAGATAGCTCAACACAGATATGAATATGAACTAAGGTTAGAATTCAAGAGAATTCTATCCTGATACAGTCATCTTCGAGATAGTAGAAGGAAGGACAGTAGTAGCCATTACGACTGTAATATACAACAGCGTCACGCTAATAAAAATGAAAAACGCTCTCGGTTTCATCATACTCCCTTTAATTTTCGATCTAATCTTTCCACAACCTCTACCTTAAGTTCAGTATCATTAATAATTCTCTCAATATTTTTGTGCAGCACACTGTTGGGGGTGGCTTCAACAAAAAGAACAGCTTCAGGGTTGGTTTTTGTGATCTTCAAACCAATGTTTATTTTTGGTAGCCTTTTCCATGGCACGTTCTTCCTGTTTCTATAAGTAAGGTCTGAACAAGGGTACTACTCATTTTTTGTTAACTTCAATCATTTTATCGAACCGTTTCTTTGCTCTGGAATATACAGCGAAACGCTCATACCTAGCCTAGCCACTACATAGCATTCGATTTATATAGCTTTGCACAGCCGTAATTCTTTCATGCTCAGGAAAGCTGACGGACATATTTCTCATAATTCTGACGAGATCATTAGTTAGAATTTACATCTTAGTTTTTATGTTTAAAGCACCATCTCTATGTATGGATGCTTACTACTCAGGTTTAGCATAATATGTATGTTGAATTAGAGTGCTGTGAAGATTATTATGTACAATATCTACAGGCCAAACTTTTAGGTCTAGAACTGGCATCCTTCCGTCAGCATTGAGATTTGGGCGATCATACGTTACTTGTATGCTTGGGTGAATAGCGTTAGCAAGCACACAGAGTTTACCCATAGCTCCTAAATCTGAAACACATTCCCTAAATTCACAACAACCAACAATATTTCATCAACATATCATGTATACATAAGGCAATTAATAACTTCTAGAGCAAGCTTCTTCTTCTTCAACTCTCCGTCCCACCAGATCATAAACACTTGGGCCACGTCCCTAGCTAATGAAACACCGATTGCGCCCCCACTTTTTTGTGTGTACAGTTTGTTGTTAAACTGGCACACATGGTTCTTTATTACAAATTTTATGGTGTATTCTAGGGAATGAACAACCATTTTTCTTAGCGTTTCATAGCTAGGAGTATTTAGTGGTTTGATCCAATTCCTCCTCCTAGTTTCGGTGTTGGAGCTGGACACTTTACCTGTAACAATCGGTTTCCTTCCTCTGTTGGTAGATCGTACCTGAAAGAACGGTAGTATGTCCTCAGGCAGTTGTTGACCTGTTACGATTTCGATCACCTTTAGGAAAAGAGGCCAAGTTCGTGGGGGTTTACCCCTTCAAAATTAATACCACTATTTGTGAACAGATCAGAACATTTTTCCGACTGCAAAGTGGACATCAATAGAGGGACAAAGGGCCGTAACATCCATACTGCCGACAACAAATTCCTTATCCATTTTCATATTAATCTCCCTAATTCTAGACAAAAGATCGTCAGTGCTGTCACAGGTTTCGGGTTCTGAAGAGACAAGGGGTCTGATGCATTGGGATAGCAGGTGTGACAGGTTCTTGTTACAAGACGTTGTTGCGCCACACACTGGTCTTAAAGGCGGCCCTCCCATTTTTTCCTTATTGGGTTTGTGGTCTTTTCTAAGGCCATATAGGGGTGGAACATCTATATTAACTTAAACGGAACATCAATATGAACTTAAGCAATTTAAATTTAGGGAAGGCTACTGTAGCTCTATCTGGGAGGTGCACAAGACAAGTTTTTCTTTAGTTGGAGGAGGGGTTAAATAAATACCCAGTAGGTAGGTTTTTTACTGTCTGGGGTGAGATATTTTACCCCTTAAATTTTACTGCTGATAAAAGGAAATGGACGGGTTACAACTGAAAGCTTCGAAAAGTTGATGATGGTAAGGAGATGAGATTATATCTTCAACTTGCAGTCACCTTGGACATACTGGGGCCGTCAGAAATGTTAGAGAGGCCCTCATATTTTGTCATATTTTTCAGTGATATGATGTCAGTGACAGGCACTTGTAACCTGTCCTACCTATCATCCATGCAAGTCCATCTTCTAACATAAGTTATGATCCTCCAAATCTCGGTATGTCGCTACTATACACACTCCGGAAGAGGATATGGAAGGAAGAGATAACACACGACCCGCTGATTATGCAAATATTTTTGCTTGTCATTCCAACCAAAAGAATTCAACAAATCTTCCATTTATGTAAACATGCAGAATTAAGGCAGAAGAAATGCACCGTCGGTAAAAACGTTTCTCCAAATCTTAACTGGTTTTGAAGTCTAATGTCAATCTTCTCAAGTGAATAGACTGTCGGGGCAAGGAGCAAATAATTTTCTTGGGGGTACATCAGTTTGGGGACATATATTCCTGAGAAGCAGTCCCGTAACCAGATTTGGAGAGCAGGGGGAACAAAACAAGCTCGGGGGCGATAAGTTTTGCATAATGGAGAAGCATAAAACTTCACAGAATACCTCACCAAGTCACTAAAATATACAAACAGCTAGGGTCAGTGGCGGAAGCGGGGAGGGGGAATGTAGTATGATGTTTGATCGCCGGCCTGGGCAGGGGTCTAAAGAGGAGGGATGTCCCCCTTCCCATTTAAACATTTTGAAAAATTGCGTGTCCTTACATGCAATTTGGTGCCACATATGCTGCCTTTTTGAAGTAAGATTTGTGATACAAATTTACGTATTTTTAGGAACTAAAAAATGGCATCCATTGGGGGTGGCATGCCCTCCCCCCTGTGTACGCCACTGGCAAAGATATAGACTTAAAGAGCTATTACTGACTATTATCTGAGTTTGAGAGAGTAATTCAGTAGTATAATTTTCTGATTTTCTTCAGACTCCATAATATCTGAGAGCGCTCATACATTGAGCTTAATTTTCACATGCCGACTTTATTTGTAACGTTTGTAACGCACAAGCGACATTATTGAGCCTATGATATAATCATAACCAAAGCATCAACACACCATGATATGTATACCTCCGAATGCAATCGTAGGTCTATAATACACCCCTAATAGGTAGTCATTTTGTCATGGAAAGGGGGAGAAGTGATTTTTGGAATACTATTAATCAGCTGCGATTATGTGATCTGACACCTAAATAAGCTGCCAGGTTCAGGTGGTCATGAAAATTCAAAGTTCCCTTATTGTTTGCAGATATTTGGCCAGTAGTCACAAAAAGAAAAACAGCCAGTTATATTCTCATTCAAGATTTGCAAGAAAGTACTTTGTATGAAATGTAGCCAAAGCATCATACGATTGATGGTTCATTTGTAGCCAACTGCAATTTGTCAGGGAATAAGTCAGAGCCCCTATTACCCCACTTAAAATTACAATAGTTTCATAATACCGTTCAGCCTTCACTTCTCGGAACAGTAAGCCCAACCCAACAAAAACAAAAAGTAAGATGACAGCGTCAAATTCAGAGTTTCGTTCATGTAGGCGTGATATATATTTATATATATATATATACATATATATGTATACACGCACTGTGTATGTACTTGTTGTGTGAAACAACTGAGGAAGCACGAAACTCGTACGTTGCGAGAGCTCCTCAAGTGTTGACAGTGCTGGCCTGTGTGGCCACATCACGTCCCACTGTTCTGATCCACTACGCCATAACCAGTGGGGATTAGGAATCAAAGGGCAACTTTTGTCATTTCATGTGCTGAGGAAAATATAAAGATGTCAGTGAGCTATTGCACATGGGCCTGACTAACATGGGGGCCAAGCCGAGGAGCAGGGGGCCTGGCCCCCAAATGCCCCCTTGGCTGCTAGCCTGCTGAGAAGATAGGGGACGATCCAGACAATACAATGTACAGCACTGTGGATCCTCGACCGGAGTAGATCATTGGGGACCATCTACTCACAGGATAATCTACACTGGTCTGGAAGTGTACAAAAATAAACCTTCAAAACTTACGCGCAATGAAAACGAGTGAAAGGAAAACGCTTTCGATAGACCTAGATGAACCTGAAATCCCACATATTCCCTAAAAAGAAAATATAAAACATACTAAAATTAAAAAAAAAATAAAACCCTGACAAGAGGCGAATTTCCATCTAATGTCACGAATGTTTATGTCTTATTCCACTTTGTCAACGGAATAAACTTCCTTCACATCGGTCTTACTTTTATCAATTTGCAATTACAAATATGCTGTTTTATGTGAAGGGTTAGAAACTTATAAGGATGGCTGGTTTTCTCGTGACTAAAAAGAGACTTTTATCTTAGAGAAAACTAGATACCGATCAAATAGCAAACTTTCTACGACTTCAATAAACTGCGAGGTGAATGTCCTTTTTCAGAAAACATAATTTACAATTCATGCTCGTCAATCATATTTAAATAGCCGGAAAAGAACAGCATATACATTACAATTACAAACATAAGTCTAGACACACGTAAATTCGAACAAAAAGGAGCTGTTACAGAAAATTTACAAATGTAAAAGTTCTGCCTATCGTTTTAGATCGTCAATAAACTGTCACCATTCATGTCTTTCCTGAACTTTTACTTGCATTAGGCGTCATATCACTTTCTAAAAAGATATAAATTATATAGACTTAGTACCATCTGAGCAGTTGCCAAGATGTAAGTAGTTTAAAATTACAACTACCTGGATGATTTTTATGAAGATTCAGCAGACAAATATTATACATTGCTTAAAAATTGTTAAATATATGTACGCCGACGGCTTTCTACTGAATGTATACGCTAACTGGAGACGGTGTTACAACTTAGATCATCCCTCTGAAAAGATTACCTTCAGTAAATTCACCCAGGGAGTACATGATCCTCTGGATAACCTGTTCAGTTGGTGGAAAGTCGTGTTTCAAATGTCTAACAAATGTATTACATAAAGACGGACGCTCATTACCTATGATTGACATCAGTGTTTGAAATTTCAAAAGATGCAGAGTAAGCTCAAATTCCACACAATATAAAGAGATTGCTTTGGTTACACATTATACTAGCCTTATATGCTCACCAGGACATGGCGTAATAAGCATTAACATCTTTGTGTCGGCACAGGGAGGAGCTTCACAATAATGGGAGGAATTACAAAGTTGCTAGGGAGAATTGAACTGTCTGCGATGCCGAGAATTGCCTTTTAAATTACTTTTATTGAACCGTGCACAACCAACAAAGCCCTGATGATAAGAATCCTCAAGCCTTATAAAGACTTTCAAGGGGTATCAATGAATATTACTTGCTTCACCAGTATTTTGAATGGGCTGTTGTCTCGACCTAAACATATTGTAACGTCCCGGGCCTTTGCTGATGGTGTATATCTTCTCCCTTTCTCGTTCGTAGCATGGGACGAGGGTGGGGATGGGACTTGACTAAAGATAAAATATTACTGGACCCCAAAGGAAGAAAAGTAAGGCGAAAAGAATTGACAAACACAAGTAGTGAAGTTTATACCAGTAATGTTCAAATAAATATTTACAACAGATAAAATGAATATCGGACAATATCACACGAAGCTATTTATGCAACCCCCAATCCTTACGTATAGAAATAATTGTTGCCATACAGTGCTAAATTTCTGGCGCACGGTATGTGAGAAGTTCGACGGCTAAACTTGAGCCGGCGCATGGCGAAAGAGGTTTATCCGGTTAAACTTGAGCCGACGCACGGCGAAATAGGTTAAGCCGGCTAAATTTAGCCGACGCACGGCGAAAGAGCTTTAGCCGGCTAAAGTTGGCCTCCGCACCTGCGTCGAATGCTTTGCGCACACACTCAGTACGTGCCGTGCAGTACAGACTACTTTTTCCCCCAAAATTGTCTGTCCGTAAAACCCATCCTAATGTAATTGATAAGCCCACCCAACCCTACCAAAAGCGGCGCCAAAGGCGGGCTAAATCAGAGAACAGAAGCAATGATTCTCCGTCGTGTTTTAGCTTGTAAGCCACGGAGAAATATCTACGTTAGCACAGTAAGCTTCGCACATAACGGTCTCTTGTGCGACGGCGCAGAACTCTTTAGCCATTCACAGTTTGCATTTCTAGAATTGGTCAACTTGCCAGACAGGTACACTATAAGCAATTTGCACATAACTTTCCAATTACGACCAACACAAATATTTAACAATAAAACATTTCCCCACCCTCGTTAAAATAATAGCTTAACCCAGCACTGATTTGACCAGGAAGTTGTCCATTCTACCATGGGACTTACGTTTACTGGATACTTTCCTTACTTTTCTAATAGCATTTATGTTACATGTCCGGTCTCACGAGTAAACCGAAACCTCTAATTTTCAACGAGGGTGCTGGAAGACAACTAAACCCTCCTTTAGGGCTAGTAACCATCTCCTCTCTGACTCAGGTGCACAAACTTATTAAATTCTTAATAAACAAAAGCACATTTTGTTAAACTCTTCCCACCCAAGGGAAAAATATGTCCCCATATTTACAAACCAAAACTTTAAATGTTCAGTACATAAAGCTGGTGGCTACATACAACACCCAGAAAACTTTGCTTAATTAAAGACAATCTAATACACGCACTTACTTTGACGTAGCATTAAAACACACGTATATCCGACACAAAAATCAATTTTCCAACAAGAAAATGCAGTGTACAGTTTTCATATGAAGAAACATTACTTGCATAAAAAGTGAAGTATCTATGTTCAAAGAAAAATTTGCGCTTGAGCACAAGCTCCGCAACATTTAAAAAACATAGCATGAGTACCCAATTCACAAAATTAGTAAAACACAGCTTAGAGAGTCCGATACGATAAAACATTTTTTTTTACAGAAACCAAATTTTCAAATGGAATACACAACTGTCCTCAGGGAAATCGCGTAACTTTGGGATCCACAGACAATCAATTGATTTTCTAATGTGATCAGTGCCTCCGTCTCTATTTTCAGCCCTGTGCAGGATAACCACTTGTATGCTAGCTCTGTGGTGGTAACTTCTTCAACCTCACGGGGGTATTGGCCATGCAATGG
>WURT03049910.1:0-14323 GCA_009936505.3 Holothuria glaberrima
CTTCAAGTGGGGGGTGTCCGCCCCTCCCCCCCCCCCGCTGGCTACGCCAGCGGGGGGGAGGGGCGGAAAATATCACTTATTTGGAGTTAATTTTCACTCCACTCTGGGTGAAATTCACTCTTGCTAGGAGTGGTCCCTCAGCACACTCATTTTGGAGTGAATTTCGCTCTTTTGTTTTAAGAGTGTACTGGAGGAAACAAATAACAGGTTTTTGCCCATAACTGTGAGGGCGGACGCATACTTCCTCCTCATAACCGCCTCATAGCCCCCTACTCAGCACATTTTTTTCGAATCGGCGACCGACCGCTTTCGACCACTTCGGCGGTCCGTCAGAGTTATGCCCAGTGGTCCACTGATGGTGCACGATATGGCCACGCTGGTTGTCAGAAAATTCTTACCCATCAGCAAATTTCTGTCCAGTCAAAGGACCTCCGATGAGCTTCCATTGGCTCTCTAGAGACTGGCCCTCCGTTGGTCCTCTAGAGACAGGCTGCGGGTTTGTGGCCGATCGTGGGCCGTCAATGGTCGCCGGCAGACCTCTGGATTGTGCTGACTTGGCAACCCCTCCCCTTACGCCTGTTTGGTTTAGTAGCTAGATCCCACCCTGCAAAAGTAACGTATGATATTACAGACACATACAAACTGCAAGTTTTCTGCAAATATGTTTTTTTTTTTTTTTTCTTCTTCTTTTTTTCTTTTTTTCTTTCTCGAACCGCATACCTCCTTTGTAAGGAAGTCGAGACGCGAGACGTCTTTGTCGGGCAGACAAGGTGACTGCAATACCCTTTTGTGTTATTTTAGGCTCTTAATCGGGTTAATTACGCTGCAACCGGTCACAAATTCTTTTTAAGGGCCCCATGAAAAGAGCAACTGCAAATACACAAGCATTTTCACTACAGTTATTTTGCCTTTATTGTTCACAGAGTAAAGGGACGATGCAGATACCTTATTTGAGAGTATTCTAATGAAACATGTTATGCTCCTCCCGTCAGTGGAGCCAGTCCCCACCCCCAATTTTAGCACCTCTCTAAACTGAAACGACCCTCCTTTGCACCGTAATGGCGTAGACAAAAATGAGCGTCAAGAAGAAATCATACAACTTACGTCAATCGGAAAATTGAAAAGGTGAGAGCGCTGTTTTGGAACAAAGAAAGGCAGAGTTGGTATGCAATAACCAAATATTGGGAAACATTTCGACAAAACACGTTGATATTCCTGAGGACCTTATACACTAACGTCAAATGACGTCATTTCGGAGGGTAAACAAAGAATCTCTCCCCTATAGAAAGCTTACCCTTCCTCTCCGTCAGGTAAATACTTTTGCTGTCACTTTTGAGTGACTGGTCTTTTCACCGATCAGAATAATAAACGGAAAAAATGTTTCCAATGGATTTGATTGTGTTGCTGCAAAATGAAAATCACCTTTTGGAGAAATCCCTTGCTGTACTGTACACGATTGGAGTAACCCAGAGCATTATTTACCATGTAGTACTTTTAGCCTATGTAGGGTTTCCTGAACGAAACATAAGAGGTGATTTATTTTTGAAATGTCAAGAGTGTTTGTTTGAGCAGACTTAAAAACGTTCATTCTGTCTGGCTTTTCAAAGAAATAATTCGACATGAATAAATGTTAAACCCTAGGGTAATTGTATAAACAGAGTACTCTACAACGTCAGGCTGTCGGAAATTGAACTAGTTTCCGAGCGTCACAATATTTGGCAGTCGAACGGAAACAATGGTGCGTCATGATGGAAACAATGGTGCATCATGACACTACTCAAAAAGGACCAATAAAAACAAGGACTGATGAGACCGTAGCGTGTAAACGGAAGTGATCCTTCATACATTACGAAATAAAGACATTGACATGTTCGCTTAAATGTCTTATCATTAGAATGATATGTCGTTGTAATTTGAAAGGGAAATGTTGTGTTGTACTTTAGAAAACGCTTTTTTTTTTCCTACCATGATTCATAATGATTGACAAATTGGCGAGGAACAAGAAGGACACCTGCCTTCTCTTTTTCGCCAGCTAGAAACATGATGGAATGTATTGGGCTCATGACGTTGATTGTGAAGAAAAGTGAAATTATAACACTTCGTTTGTTTAGAGATTTCCTTGTGTTATTATTATTTATAACTACAGGCTTCAAATGGTGGCAAGGAATCATGAATGCCACAAAATATGGATAAACAAAGGCTTCAGCATAACGAAACGTGAAATGAGGGGTAAATCGTGTGAAGGAACGTCTGTGCCGACCGAAATAGCTTTTCATGTCCTACGCGGTGGTAGTACGTTACCATGTAAAAATATATTATTGCTATATATTAAAGATAGATATATATATATATATATATATATAACAGTTTAAAAGAATACACTAAAAGCAAGAACTAAAATTGGCTAAAACCGTGTATTTAAAAACTCAACGTTTCGGAAGGGTCGTCCTTCCTTTCTCAAGAGGCAATTGAATATGTCTATATATATATATATATATATATATTGTTAAATATAATTCATCTGGACCACCTGATAAACGCACCCTGATTGCAAGCAATTTTGTTAGTACTTAGCGCCGCAAGGCCGCCGAACTTTATTGGGCTTTTAAACTAAATTTAGTTTAAATTTTTTAGTTTTTTAGTTTTAGATTTAGTTTCAGGCCAAATAAGTTTCAGCTACAAATATGTTCATTAAACATTGCTTATAAATATTGTGACAAGGAATGGAATTCTGTCCACAGTAGTTTATAATGTACTATTCATGCAATAAATCACTCTTACAGCGCACTTGCAGCTTGAATGTTTTCCTCTGTTCTTTGACTGGAGTTCCCAATCTCTCTCTGATTTGCGACATCTTCGTTAATACGCATTTTTCTCCAGGAAGCTGTTATTGATCCTGCCATTATTAGGACAGAGCCCATGAAAGAGATTATACTCGGGGATTTATTAAAGAAGAAGAACTGCAGCAAATATGCAAAAATTACTTCATTAGTTCTCACAATTGTCACTAAAACGGAATTCTCTTTAGAGAGACTGTATGTTTGTAGGCACTGGTGACTGCAGCAAAGAATACCCACACCAACAAGAGCAAATCTAACTGATCCACATGGCGGCATAGACCAAGCTCTGATGATGGTTGTAAGACTGGCTGTCGTAAGAGAAGCAACTATTGCATAATAGAACACTATCTTGAAACTGTTGACGCCCAATTTCCCCATCTTTGCCGTTATCGTGGTGCTGAAAGCGAACGCAATGCAGGAACAGAGGGCCAACAGAGCTCCTATTAATTCTCTCGAAGCATCGACTTTTTCTCCGTTCCCAAACAAGAAAGGCGGCTGACATATTAATACTACACCACCAATCACAGTCAGTGCCAGGACAGCGTCAATTATTCCAATTGCTTCCTTCAAAATGATTCTGGCAAAGAATACCACGAATACCGGAGATCCATGTACCACGGCGGTTGCGTTACCAATGTCAGCAAAGTATAAAGCGTAGTAAAACGCTGTGAGAGAAAATGTCCCTACTAAACTTCGAACGATGAGGAGAGCAAGTTCTGGCTTGGATTCAGCTTTTGGAGAGATTCCCCTGTAAGTCATCACAGAAGCTGGAGCAGGAAAAACAAGCAGGTATCGTGTGAAGGATACCTGCATGGCATGTACATCTTTACTAACATACCTCACGAGCGTGGACTCAAGAGCTGAGAGAAGTGCTGCTAGCACAACAAAGAGTAGAGCTTTGTGTTTAAAAAGTTTCCCCCGTAGGCATGTGGATGTACGATGATCCCCTGAGTCAGTGGCATCTCTCAAAACAGGCTGACACACAATATCCCTATAGATATCCTCAGGTTCGACATCTAGTTGGTCAGGGCCATTAAATGCATTATTGTTTTTCTCCGCATTTTCCATGACTACATCATCTTCAGTCTTGATCTAATTACCCTGTATAAAGACAAATAAGGTTCGAAAAGCTGATGGGAGTTTACTTAAACTCCGAGTACAAAAATGGTTAGCCTAGTTATTTTAAAACTCCTAAAGAAAGATGCACAGAAGACAACATTGCAATAGTTGAAAGAAAACACAGCAATACAATATAAAGAGACTGAGCACAAAGATGAAATTAGCGTTCGGATCAATGTGGCATCGACTCCAAAGTGAAGGTGACTCACAGATATGATGCTATACCACAAAAATATATGGTATTTCACGAAAGATAGGTGAGAAGAAAGCCGAAGTTTTATCAGAAAACTGGAACGTTTAGTGAACCTAAAGTCTGGAACTACACGAATATTTATTTAAGAGTTTAGCAAATAAATGTCATTTATCCAATTCCAATTTTCAGTTCAGTTTCACAAAACTTTATTTCAGACTCAATCCATTGACATGTAAAGAAGATGAATTTACAGAGTATGAAAAATAGGAAGAGACTGAGGATTGATTACAGGAAGCTTGGAGAAGCTTATAGGAGTAATTACCCCGAAACATTAGAACAAAGTACAAATTTACAATAGCTTTCTACGTTGATGAAATATAAAAAGATGAAATGTATTCAGAGTTAATTTGAAATAGTCGATTACGCAATTATTTGTGATATCCTTCTTGCATAACTCACATGACCTGCTTTCGTTCCTCTTGAGATTAAGATGTCTTTATTACCTTGGAACATTAAGTTTACGGTTCCCTTAAAAAGCATAGTACATGGAAAGGCAGTCAAGTCACTCTATAGCAGTAAGACAATGATCACATTTTGATACAAACTACAACTTTCTCAAGTCAAGTCCCATGTCATCTACCTTCAAGTCAAGTCACAAGCCATTTAACTTCAAGTCAAGTCAAGTCACAAGTCATAATTTTCAAAATGAAAAATTTAGTATGCCTATAAACTAGACTGTTGTTTCTAGAATAGTCTAATTATGGAGACTAGGTTGATCTTGAAAAATTTTAATCCAAAGAAGTCACAAGTTGACATTTTGTTTTGGAAAATTTACGAAATATGCTCTGTCCATATTAAGAAACATCCAAGCAATAACTTCTCAGAACAAGAGCAATCAATGGACCACATAAACGTTAAGCATTCATTCCTTAGTAGCTAACAATATGTGAAGGGGAAATATTGCTTTTGTTTCACATATAATTTTCAACTTTTAAACCAATATTCACAGATACAGAATAATAGCCAATTCAAAATAAGGCAGTACGGTAGCTTTCTTTCAAGATAAAAGACTCCCACAGAAAGAAATTCAGTTACTTGTTGCATAAAAACAATTTGTTCACCCAAACTTTTAAAAATTTAAATGATGCAACATCCATAACTCTTGTAATGCTAAATATTTTGAGGAGATAAAATTATTGCTAGAGTTTATTGTTGGCAGATACTGAACTGTTTAATAATGATTAAGAGTATTCGCTTTGTATGCCATGTTGGTGCATTTTTAATGCAATATTTCCAAACTAAGTTTTTATGGAAATGGAATCGTTTTAAAAGTAAGAAGGATATTCCCCAAACACGAAACCATTCCATATTTTTGTAGCTATATGGGTACCCCACATAACACTGATAACAGCATAATGTGTCAAACTTTTTTTTAAGTGGTGAAAGGTTTTCTGTGAACCTGTCTTAAGGCACCCATTAAACTGACTGTATGCTTAACATGGTAAAAAAGTTGCAATATGCATGCCTTTTGCCCAAAAGGTTCATGAAACCCTTTTTGTTGAATTATACTATAAAAAAGATTTCAGAAAATGTCTGAAAAGCAGCGTGTAGGATTCCATGATTCTTTCACACAAATATGGAAATTCTTTGATGATGGGGGAGTTTTCTATTCATGAGGAGGGGCAAAATGCTAAGGGCAGCAGGGGTCTCTTGGAAACTAAAAGCTATAAATACGCTGGACCTTTAGAAGATGCTTAACTTTTCCCATCGTTCTCTCGAATAAATGTTCAAATAGTGGAGAGAAAATGAGGTAAACAAATATTACCCCTCCTTAGGTGTACTGAAATATTCGTAAATTATTTTAATTGCCAGATGCCAGCAAAATGCATCGAAAAATTTAAATGTTAATTTGTTTCTTGGAAGGATTACTGATCCCTTGTCTTGGATATTTGACCTATGAATAATAATTACAGGCTACCCTATTCCGGAACACCAAAGGTCGCAATGCCTTATATGTAATATTAAATTTCATAAAAAATGTTCATGCAAGCAGCGGTGCAAAAGGCAATAAGCTGAAAAGTACTGATTTACACTAACTATAAGTGTGACGTGTGCTTGTAATAAGGGGTGAGCCTTGTAAAGTATACCACATGGGTTTGAATAAATAGTTCAATTATAGTGCTACATTACAGAGATACCTTTTTACCCCGAGTAGCTTTTCAGAATCCGTCTCACTCTCGTCACAAATCAATCTCGATTACATGAAACAAAAGTTTTCTGTTGTTACTTAATTTTGTGGTGAAGAAATTCATGCTACACTCGGCGAGAACATCGTTGAAAGTCGCCAAGTCAAATATGTTCAAGTCAAATCAAGTCGCAAGTCATTTATCCCTATGTCAAGTCAAGTCGCAAGTCATTTATCTTCAAGTCAAGACAAGTCGCAAATCAAGAAAAAGTGCGACTCGAGTCTGACGTGAGTCCAAGTCAGTGACTCTATCAGCTGCAGTGGCTTTCAATAAACGAAGAAATGCAAGGAAGGTTATTTGAGTAGTACACAAAAGCGTCACAAATTATTGCGCATTCTATCATTTTAAACTGATTAAATAAACATCAACACTATCTCACCTCAGAAATGTCTTGTGAAGATAGGATTTAGACCAGTTGGAAGTATTTTCAAGCTTTTTATAATATACTTTTGAGATTTTAGACTTAAGGAACACTTAAATAGCTAACTCATTTTAAATGGCGGTGTTTCAGAAAACAAAAGAAGAAGAAAAAATAGGAGAAAGTTTTTCCCAAATAGGTCTTTGAAGGATGGATTTCATCGGCGCACCCCACGATGTTACGGTTGTGGCAAAACATTAGTATGCCTCAGGGCTGTAACTTTCGAGTTCGGACTCTGACTCGAGTCCGTTTTTCGCTGGACTTGTAATTGGCCCGGAATGGGAGGTCACAGAATCAGAATTGGTCCGGAATAGGCTCAGTTGGACTTGGACTCGAGCCGATTCCAGTCGAGTCCACAAAACGAAAGTTTTATTGTTTTCACTTTTCAAGGCAACATTATTAGAGGCAACATTATTATTGGTGCGTAATTAATAAGGTAATGGTTAGATACAGTAAACTGAACACCAGGGCCAGCCAGAGTATGAAACTGACCCCTAAAAAGTGCCCGTTTTCATCAAAAGTGTAATTGTATTGGTACAAAAGCATTTCCAGGTAGTTGCTCCATGGTATGAGGCGCTACATCGTTAAAAGTTCGGACTCGAAATTGGCCGGCAATTGGAAAACCTGGAATCGGAATTGGCTCGGAATCGGAGGGCACTGGACTCGGAATTGGCGCAGAATCATGGCCACTGGAATCGGAATTGGCCCGGAATTGGGTTAGGTAGACTCGCTTACAGCCCTGGTATGCCATAAACATGTGGTAGGTTAGAGGTTTTCCACCATGTTCGTGTTCTTCGCAGATTTAATTGCTTCTATCCTTTTTCTTGTGCTTTTCTATATAACGAATAGTTGAGTTAATTGACAAATCTCTTTGGGTTCATTTAAATGAATGTGCAAAGCGCTTTTAACACAGCACGGGGAATGCCGTACGCTGCCATCAGTCAATTTTCAATTAAAGGTCGTGTGACATGCCACCAAAAAGAGCTGTTTCACTTGTCAGTTAAAGAACTAAGTCTTCTTATGGAAGATCCGTTGGAATTATTTCAATATCTTTTACCGTTCTCAAAATACACGTCTTCAAAGTTCGATGGTTTCTGAAGAAATTCATTGCCTATGCAAAAATAATGATGTGAGTGTTCCACAGTGTTAAGATTTCTTTTGTTAACCCTATATAAATTATCTAACTAATCAGACAGATTACAGTTTGTTGAGTTATATTAATGTTTCTGAAGGAAAGAATTTTAACTTTCATAATAAACCCCTCAGGGGATAACAATGCTACCAGTGTCCTTGAAATTAAGGTTGAAAAAACAAAGGCTATCATAAGCCATATATGGTATGTTCATCTCTCGATGTCACATATTTGCATATTTAGCTCATGTTTATTCATGAAACAAGTGTGAAATAGAAATTTCCCTGTAAAATGGTCAATATGTGACGGATTTTAATGTGAATTGCAGCTATTTTCTGGATTTTTAAAGCTTTTAACATCAAATATCCAACTATGTTATTTTCATGTCACACAACCTTTAAATACAAATGGTCAAGTCCTAACGTGCCTACTTAGACTAGAACATCTGGCCATCCCATGGCAGGGTTTCCCCTGGGTTTTTGAGTGTGGGGTGGTAACCTGTCAGAGAGGAAGTAAGGCACCGAAGGCGCCATGGGAGCGCGAAGCGCTCCCATAATTGGCCGGGGGTCCAGGACCCGCCTTAGGGCCCCTGGTGGGGTCCAGGGGCAACGCCCCGTGGGGTTAAGGGGGCGAAGCCCCCGGAAGCTCTGGGGTTTAAAACATTAAAAACATTGAAATGAGGCTATTGAATATAAATATTGGGAAAAAGGTATTTGACATATCTTTACATTGATTGAAAGTTCACCCAAATTGTCTCTAAAGTCCCCTCTAACCTATCTGATTTTTTTCAAAATCTACGCATTAAAAACAAAAAATGGATATATAAAGGGCTGGGCACATCTACAATTGAGAGTGGGGTAGGTTTGAGAAACTCAATTGGATTTGAAGTGGCTTGGAGACTTGAGTTTGTTTAACGTAGGCCTACGTAACAGTTATATATATGGTAAAAAAATGAAAATTTAATCATTTTAATGTAAGTCACTTTCACAAGAAAGGGTGCCATCCTGTCAGTATATCACCCCTCCTGTGCTGAGCAACGTTTTCAGGAACACTAAAATATTTATAAATACTTTGGAACGAAATTATATCAAAAGTCTTAACAATGTAGCTCTACTTGTAAGTGGACTTCCACTGTACATACAAATTACACATGTGTAATGAAGGCTAGGTGTTCATATATACGAACTACACGTTAGGCAATGGCCAATGTGCCAAGCCACTTTGAGGACTTCCACTGTACATACAAATTACACATGTGTAATGAAGGCTAGGTTTTCATATATACGTACTACACGTCAGGCAATGGCCAATGTGCCAAGCCACTTTGAAGATAGACGCCCCATAGGGAAAACTCGTTGAACAAGAGCTTGCGATTATAATGCGAATCGTTTTTTGGGGGGTCTTTTGCACATGTCAGGTAAATGTTTTTGGCATTTTTTAATGATTTGGATTATTTTTTATTCTCCTGACGATCGAATATGCTACCTGTGCTTTCCACAGTACAAAGTGTATGCAGAGAGCTGTAACTTGCTTCTGAGGTCGAACGATGTGTTTGAGGACTGAAATCTTTTCCATTTGGGAGTAAAAAAGAATTTGCTTGCATAACCATGTGCCAAAAACTGTCACTGAGATAATATCAGCTTAAGTCATTTTTAAGGCAGTTCAAATTGATACGATCAACATGTTTACATGAGGCGGTAATTATGGCAATTTCTTGGCGAGGAGGTCGCAAAAAGCAGCGAGGCGGCCTCGTCGGGAATTAAGTATCAGGGGAAACCATGCCATGGGCACACAGGATACGGAATGCTTTACGCCGTTGCTGTCCACCTTCTTCAGAAGAAATAAATAAATAAATTAAACGAACTAACGAACGAACGAACAAACGAAAGAACGAACGAAGAAACGAAGGAACAAACGAGATGGAATAAATAAACGGATGAATGAATGAATGAATGAATGAATAAATAAATAAAAAATAAATAAATAATTAAATAAAACGGGTCAGGCCAAAAGAATGTGTTCGATACTTCAGGTGTAAGTCATTCAGTTTCATCGAGGACAGGAATGGGCAGAGTCAGATTCGACACTCTCCCAATTTTCGCATGCTATGTGAATAGCTCTTCACTGTTTTTTTTAACATCCAAAGATCTGTTCTGTCACAAAATGCATGTAACAATCTTCTAAGCAAAAAGTTGTCTATGATTTTTTTTTCTTTTTAGTTGGTTATAACGAGTTTTAGTCGTTCCAATCAATACAACGCCAACTGCAACACTTCATTCCTGCGCAAGCAAACAACTCGAACGAAGACTGACAACTTATTTAATGCGCAGATCGATGGACAAGATTTTGGCACGAGGCATCACTCCATAGGATATTAAAATTTTTGCAGAGTTGCTTATTGGCAGAATTTTTTCAATACAGCCATGTTTAAAAGTCCCTTAATAAAGTTTTCATAAACTGAAACCTCTTTTTGGTATACACTTATACTGCAAAAACAAGTTACAATTTCATAACAAAGATTGTTGTCTTGCCGTATTCGATTTCAGAAATGTGGCCGATTTGATTGATGTACGGGGAAGGTAAAGCCATGATAACGTACCGGTACAATCAATTTGCTATGATGTCACAGAGTCAGAGCGTGAAACGTTGCCGGAAAACGCTCTAGCAAGTCATTTGCTACTTGAATTTTGACCACAAAACCACAACCAACGTAATTTTCTAATACCATAACGATCTGGATAACCTTCCACCATGGAACCTAATGGAGAGGGAAAATCTTCTCCCAGTACTTCCTCAGGTTTACTATTATTTGCTAAGCAAACTGACAGCTCCGAGCATATAATTTGGGTATCTCATGCTGAACTGCTTTTTAAGTTCCAACCCAACCAGTCCCATATATTTGGTGGGTTGCATAACGTCGTGCAAGAGCGTCAGGGTACGAGAAACGCAAAGTCATAACATCTTGGACATACTGTACGTTAGTAGGTTCCGACTTGCTAGATGGTCATATACGGCCATTATTGCGACATTTCTCTTCAAATGGTATATGTTTACTTTTGCTATTTTTCAGATATAGATTAATAATCTGTTATTACAGATAAATAATCTGTAATTACAGATTATTAATCTATAATTACAGATTATTAATCAGTTATTACAGATAAATAATCTGAAATCTGTTATTACAGATTATTAATCTGTTATTCCAGTGTGTTAATCTGTATTTACAGATTAAAAATATTTATATAGATGGCACTAATAGGCTTTCGTACTCGTAGACTATACATTTCAATAAAGTTTATGCTGGTTTCAAGGAGTACCGTAGGGGATAAAGGTCAGCTTCCTGAACCCTCAGGGTGTCCTTAGACGACCATGCTAGTAGGGAACTATTTGATGTGAGTAACAGATGCACCACAGGTGGGCAAGTGTTGTTTTCAAGTCTTGTAAAGTTACATCATTCAAATGATTTCCCTTGCATTTTGCTGCACGGAAACACTCGTCATTTAGGGAAGGCATATGCAAGTTTAATTTGGGGGACGGGCTAGAGGCAGGGGGCGAGGCCAATGCGATGGATGGACATACCTCCCAATATAAGTTGAGGGGACGGACAAAAGGCAAGGGCATGGCCACTGGAATGGATTGTACATAACACCCAGTTTAAGTTGAGGGACGGGATAAAGGGGGGGGGGGCTTGACCATTGGGATGGATAACGCATATCACTCACTTCTGTCTGGTTTGAAGCATATGTTCCTCACAAAGTACCTTTTGAGGGCCGATTTATGGATTAAAATGTAACAAATATGTCAAAACTTTCATTTCAGCAATACAAAGTGTATAAGAAGACGTGTTCTAAGGCAATGTTGAGGCTGTTTTCCCCTGCCCCAAAGTATTTCTCTCCAGACTCCCACATTCCCTTAAACAGAATGAACCCTTGGAATACACCTACCAAGGCGACACACCTCGAAGGAATGAAAATAAAGGAATAAAGGAAAAGAAAAGGAGGGAGGGATAAAAGCTGAATTTAACATTTTCAAAGGATTCAAATGTACATAGTTATTTTCACTAGATTTGGGTTGAGGTTACCCCCCCCCCTAACTTCAGCTTCCAATTAAACTACCTCCAGCCTAAAAAATCCATTGAAGACGTTGAACACTAGCCGATAACCGAATGTGGCAGGAACAGCTAAATGACTGAACAATGTTTCTAGTCGTCCTTTTTTCCTAGGCCTAATGCTCTGACGTTATTGCCTAGTTGACAACCGCAATCTTAAGAGACATTCTGCAAATTTAAAGCTCCACCACCATGTCCACATAAGTGTGAACATGCGTGTCTCCTGAAGAGGCATACATTTCGGTTTCTTTGACACGGTGCCGTGTCTCGCACAAAGGGTCTATACTTATTTTTTTAGGGCCGACTAGTTTTGCTCTCGGCAAATCTGTCTTCAAGTTCGCAAGAACATTGCTCAAGGTTTTTCCGAATTTTCTTCCTGAGAAACAGATTTTGCCCAAACTTCGAAGGGGGTAGGCGGCTACACCGCCATCCCTGTAGCCTTATATGCTTGCTACACATGGTAGATTGTGTTTCCAAATTTGACGCGGTGTTGCAAAGTATAGCTTCCTGCTGTAGTCTAGTACACTTGTGATTTCCAATATTACGACTCCTCAGGGCGGTAGCCTGCCAAGGGATGGGGGTTGGGGAAAGTAGGGCAGCCTCCCTCTGAGATTCCATATTCTGACGTATTTGAAAAAAATGAAAATGCTAAAAATAACATTGACTTGATAATGTTACACAGGTCCTCAGAACCTAGGAAATCATATATGCAGGTTCCTCTTCCCCCAAATTTTTTCGACATTCCCCGAACTGTTCACCTTGCAGACTGGATCCTATGCAGGTAACTCACACTAACGAATGAAGCTCCTTCCATATGCCTCAAATGATGTAGCAGTAATACAGTTGGACCTCATTCGTTAAATACCTTTAATATTCTCATACGGCACAGAGTGCATATAAAACAGCCCGAACGAGTACTTATAATACGTGCTGAAATCGCTAATGTTTCTTTAAATAACGCAGTCGCTAGAACTGTTCAGATGCAACTACGGAGTTCTAGAAAGCGCCACTTCGTTTCGTTTCGTTTCGTTCCGACAATCCGGGAGGCATTTTTGACGAAAAATGTACCTATGCTACGCCCAACCGGTGGCCCTTTTATAGCACACTAAGAGAGAAAGGGAGGTTTGCACCCGTTAGAAGTCAAGGTGCCTGCCGAGTCATACCAAAGACTCTAAAAATGGAACCTACTGCCATTGTGCTTGGTGCTCAGCATAAGCAATGGAGCAGGGAAAACAAGCCAGTGAGCTACAACTGGAAAAAAGGCCGTGGCCGGCCCGACTTAAACCAATTGGTTAGACAATGAGCTGTGAAACCTCATCTAACTAAACTAATTGTTGGGGCATGTCACTGTGCCACCACGTCACAGCCAAAAAAGCACGAAATACTTTAATGAGGATTTCTAAAACATGCAATCAATTCAAAACTTTGTCAAAGACATCATCACCATTTCGCATCCAAGGCACTTAACAAAGGCAAAAATTTCTCAAATGGAGAGGCTTCCCTAACACACAAACAGGAAATGGAAAACGCACTAAAAGGAGAAAATTTTTAACATACAACCAGTTCCAAGCTTTCCCAAAGATTTTGTATCTTATCTATCGTACATACACAAAAAACTTTTCGAAGGGTAGCTAGGTGTATCACTCCCTCCCTTAGACACCCAATAAAAACCCACTAAATAGAGGGAATTTCTAAACATAATCAGCCCAAAGCTTTGCCAAAGACAGCACAATATGCATCCAAGCGACGTTACAGAAATGTCAAATCCTCCCATCAGACCCCTTCTCTTAGACCTCTCTTCCAGGGCGGCAGTGGGTGACAAAGAAAGGATCCGCCTAGATGTCAACTTTCATAGGTACTCCACTGACGGCTGTCATCTAGCCCAGGTTACGGCCTTGCTCCTCGTGCATAGTTGACGCCCGTACAAGGCTGTTTCCAGGAATTTTGTCCCACTAAGCAGAGCTTCAGTCTGCCTCCCTCCCTTTGAACCAAACCAAAACTGATTGTAACAGTATTGTGCACGGTACTTCCTTCAAGCTATCTTATTATAATGCTTGCCATGGACTCTAGAATATATATGACAACGAGCACGTTTAACAATTTAAGGGCGTGTCGACCAGTTTGGAGACGGATTACCTTTTGTGAGACACACTGTTCCTGGCTAAGCCCGAGGGACATAAATGTGAAATTAAAAAGTACCTTAAGTCTAGAATTATATATATATATATGTATATATGTATATATACCTATATATATATATATGT
>WURT03049921.1:0-14323 GCA_009936505.3 Holothuria glaberrima
GCTGGGTACATGCAGCTTAAAACACTCGGGAAGTGCCGTTTCCGGCCATCTGGAGGGTTTGTAAAGCCAAAATTTTCTTGCACGCTCCCCGTCAACCGATGGTGCCGCTCCGCTTAGATAGTCTTCCTGGAATTCAGTCCCCCCCCCCATAATATTTTTTTCCTTTCCTTCACGCCTGATATGAGCAACTCAAAAATGTCAACAAGATAGCACCATTTTTCATCCAGGCAACCCTACATTAGCAAAAATTTCTAAAAGGGGAGGGGACACAACCTCCCCTTAGACCCCTCCCCTATGATGTGACAAAGGAAGGATCCCGACTAATGTATACAAAAAAGCAGGGGCTTAAAAATGTGCACTTTACAGGCTTCCGCAAACAAAAAATATCGTTAGAAGTACTGACTGGTATGATATAATCCTTATATTAACCTACCGAAATGGTGATCTTTGGAGCCTACAAGTTTAATATTCGGACAAACTGGGCATATAACTTCAATGGTATCTGTCAATTATAAAGTGATTCACATTCCTTATGACACTAGGAATGAAGTTTTCTAATTGCCATTTTGTTTGTTGTTGTTAAATTGTTACTTAAATGTAATCATTGCTGTCGTTATATTTTCATTTCAGGTTCACTTCGATCAGAGTCAGTTTGATACTGGAAGAGCAGATGGGAAGCGGACATTAAAATTGAATGCTGTACCAACCATCTTTTCTCACCGGAAAGACACCAAAGAAAAGAGACGGCATGAGAAACATAACCAGGTGTGTCTACTAAACATTCTGATCACACATATTGTTTAACAACACTCCCAAGTGAGAGCAGTGCCAGTGAAAATATGTCAGAAGGTAAAGTTTGTTACTAATCTTGAGTGTAGAAAATTTTGTTGTTACCTCATCTTGGTTCAAAGTTGATCGTGTGCCCATTCTCAATACTGCTATGTCACTGAGACTGCGTGTGGCTGTCTAAAATGGTATGTTCTGTTTTTCAGGGCAGTAAATTCTGCAATCGTATGTGTGATTCTTAACAGTAAAGTGGTAACAGTCTTCTAGTTATAGTAAAGTGGAAGACTAACAGCATGTTATGTGTTTTCAAAGTCATAAAGTTAGCTACAAATGACTTCAGCTGTAATTTTAAGCAATGAGTCTCTGAAGAAAATTGCCTGCCTTTAGGAAGCATATCTTTCCTCATAGTCACATTGTTTGCGTTGACAGGGAATAAGTGATGATAACGGAAGGTTATTATTTTTATCAATAATAAATACTTCATCAAAAGACCTTAAACTTTGGCTAGAAAAAGATGAACACTAGAAAGATATGAGCTGAAAGCCGTACCGGATCTTTCATTCTTTGCCAAAGAAGTAAAAAAATGAAGACAAGCAGTCATGTGCACTGCTGGTGTATATACATTTGAGACATCTAACATGTTGTGTCTGTGTTACGGAGTATAACAAATGATCGATATCATTCACATCATTTTGAAGGTAGGGTGATATAACACTTAAAACGGCTGTTTTACTCAGTACTTAAGTGAAAAGTTAACATTGCCTGTGCCTTCAACCCAGCTGGACTCTACACTCAGCACCCTCCTTTGCTCTACCCATTTATTTATTCTACTTTGTAAGGTATCTCTAAAATTTTCACTTTCAATTTCTTTTCAGATGAAGATGGAGAAATGAATACTGATTAGAAGGCTGAAGAAATAAATGTTGTTCAGAATGAGAAAGCTGAAGTGGGAAAGCTACTAAAACCCAAGAAATCAGAACCAAAACGTAATAGAGAGAAATTGCATGCCAAAATAGGTAAGCTGAAAGTCAGCCTAAAGAAAACCCAGACAGAACTTCGGGTAATGAAAAGGAAGAAACTGAATCAGGATGCTCGATTTCTTCACATTTTTGGACGGGACCAGCTTGATGCTATTTCAAGAGGTGGTAGTACAGTTTTACGTTGGTCTAATCAAACTATTAAAAGGCCCTTCAACTGAGGTTTTCCTGTGGCGCATCAGGTTATCAGGTACATCTGAAGCAACATTACCCATTGCCTTCCAACAGAACCTTGCAGCGTCGAATGGAAAATGTACCTTTTCAACCTGGTATTCTGGATCAAGTATTCCAGTATCTGAGTTTGAAAGTGAAAAGTATGACTGAACAAGAAAAGATTTGTTGTTTGACATTAGAGGAGATTTCTCTGACACCAAGAAAATAATATGATGTTAAACAAGGAAACTTAGTGGGTACTGTGACACTACCAAACCACTCAGGAAATGCTCATCATGCTCTAGTCTTTATGTTAGGAGGAATTACTTCCCGTTGGAATCAAAGTGTGGCTTTTCATTTCACAAGCAATTCTGTAGATGGGGCAGTTTTGAAAAATATTGCTTTAGAATTAATTAAGCAAGCAACTCTAGTTGGCCTTCATGTTATCTCAGGAACAAGTGATATGGGTTGTGCCAATAGAGCAATGTGGCGCAGTTTTGGTGTAGTGACTGGGAGGTATTGCGAAAGTAGAAATAGAATACCCCACCCACAAATGGAGGGCAAATGGTTGAAATTTCTTGAAGATGTTCCTCATCTGCTAAAAAAATGTGAAAGCCTTCCTAATCAGTGGACAAACGTTCACCTTTTCCAGATAATACTATTGCAAAATACAACCTTTTTTGTCATGAGGCTAGCATTAAACCACTTCATGACCGCTCAATTTTAAGAAAAAAATGATCCGAAACTGGCACCAAAATTGGACATGGCTCCCTTGACTCCATCTTATTTTGATAAAATGAAGGTGTCAAATGCTACGAAGGTGATCAATCAATATATAAGTGGTGCAATTAAATACCTTGTTGAAAAGTAAGGCCGTAGTCAAGAAAATTTGACCACAGCCTGGTTGATTGAGCTTCTGAGCAAATGGTTTAGCCTCATGACAAGTAGACATTCTGTTTTTGGACTGAGCAGAATGCACCCAGTAAATATGAAGAAGTCAGGACCATTCTGCTTGAAGTTGTGTCATTGTTCAAAGTGATGAAGGTGGGTGAGAGGGGAGAATAGAAACCAATTCACAGTGGAGTACTCCTTGCAATAACTTAGTGCTTAACATTGCAGAAGAACTCCTTGATGACAATCATAAGTTTGGGCGGTTGACACAGGACTGTCTTGAAAACCTCTTCTCTGTAGTGAGGTTTAGAAAGCCAGTACCACTTCCTCTTGAAATTATGTGTGCTTTGAATTTTATCACTATTGCAGTTTCTTAAACACTCCCGTTATGGCAGTTACCACCAGGACGATGGTGAATTCTTAGCAGAATTCCTAAATGTTCCCCTCCCTGACAACATTGACGAAACTGAAATTGAGGAACTTCAACTTCCTGATGAGTCCTTGCAGTCAGGAGAAATTCAAAGAGCAGAACATGGTAGTCTTTATCATTTGGCTGGTTACTGTGTGTATAGTGTGCAAAAAGGTCATTCCTGTGTTGGGTGTGCTGATGCAATGATCGATAGCTCAGTGGCAAGCAGTGAAGCATCTCGACTCACTATACTGAAGGAAATCAAAAAACGTTCTTTAGTTAGGGTTTCAAAGAAATTGTGTGATATGCTGGTAATTGCTGATAGTATTTTTCGCCATTTGGAAGATGGGCTAATGGATGGAAAAAAACTGAAGTCAAATCTCCTTGAAGTATGCAAAAAAGAAAGAGGTAATATTCAACTTACTTCTTGTCACAACCTGAAGGAAAAAAGTCTTTCAAAATTTATTAATGTCCGATTACAGATATACTGTAAGAAGCGAAGGGGTAAAATAAAGCAGACCATTTGTAAGAAGAAACAGGGAGGGGAGATGGCGAGCAAAAGAATGACAATGAGAACATTGGTCAAAAGGTTTAAGTAAGCTGTATTATTCTATCAGTCATTACTTCTGCTGTATACATTGATTTGACCACTACTGTTCTTATTGCTTCTAATTGTTGTTTGCATCAGTGAACGAGTTGAATGAAGTACACACACACAGTGACAATGTCCAAATAAGTCTTTTCATTCAAGAATATTGTGTTTTAGCTTCTAAAATAAACACGTTTTTGGTTTCCATGAAAAGAGAAACCTATGCATTTATGACGGTGTGTATATGTGTGTAGGTGAGTGGCGTATGTGTGTGTTTTATGTGACACTTTTTATATACACGATATCTCAAGAAGGGGAACTCTGACAGTTCTCGAATTTGGTAGGTAAATGACTAAATTGCTTGAAAGAACCCAATTGCTTCTGGTGGAGGTCAAAGGTCATCTGGGGTCACCGAGGGTAAAACTCTGAAAACTTCCTTGTTTTCTCAAGGTAGGAAGCTTGGATAGATTTCATACGTAATATGTGGATGTCTTATGGTGAGAGAGAGTACCCTATTGTTTTTGGTGGAGGTAAAAGGTCTACTGGGGTCACTGGGGTCAAACTCTGAATACCTTGTTTACAAGATATCTCAATTTAGAAAGCCTGGATACTTCATTTGGTGTTTCATTTAATCCATCAGGAAACCCCTTTGAGACTTTTAGATGTCAGACGTTAGCTGAGATCACCAGAGGCCAAAAAGTAAAAATTCCCCAAAAAATCCTAAAATATCCCAAATATCCCAAAATATGAACACAAAACTCTAGTTTTCCAGCACATTGAGATCGCATTCAACAATGACTAAAAGAAAAGGGACATCTTGGCATTATTTGAGATTACACGTGTAAGTGCTTTTCATCGAAACCACAATGCACTTTTGCATATTTGCTATTGATGAACTTCTTGAAAATCCAACAAAAGAAATGAAATTGCAGGTTTGTAAGTACAATGTGAGCAGACTGTCTGATTATCACGACACTGATGGTATTTGGTTGAAAGGAATGAGTAATACAGTCAAGGTGCACATCTAAATTTTCTGTTTCCCATTCATTTTCCCTGTTGTTGTTGGTAAAAAAATGTTGAGTAAGAAAGCTATATTCATGGGCTGGGGGAAAGGAATCAAACTGTTTGGAGGTATCCAAAGAATATTCCAGTCCTGAACAACGCTAGATTTCATCTTGCCCCCTTTATGCAACTTTTATTGATCTTTTAGCTAATGGCCCAGGCCCGTAGTCAAGGGTGGGGGGCAAGGGGGAGAGGTCCCCTTGAAATATTTTTCGTCCCCAGAAAGTTTTCAAGTTGCCATTGACTTAGTACATTTTTACACATTTGGCTCTCTGAAAAATTTTTCGTCCCCTGGAGGCCATTTTGCCCCCTCCCCTTCCGTAGCTTGCCTAACTACGGGCCTGTCCTTTCCTTGCCTCCCCTCACTCCAGTCGATTGCCCTTCAAGCGATGTCAACACCACCGTATGGAAATACCAGTATAGACACTCTTTTACACATTGAGAACTGTGCTTTAACTTCTATTCGTCCCAAGTAAAATTGCATGTCAAGTCTGATATCACTACCACATTGTCCTAGTTTCCTTTTCCTCACCCCCTCTGCGACCTTTTGAAATTCATTTTTATCTTTCGTGAGACACGATAACCAATAAATCGCCGTTAAACATGGTTTACTTCACCAATAAGTTCGAACTTGCTGGGCAGATCAGTATCAACGTTTATTTAACCTATTTGCATGTACGAACAATACTCTCCCAGTTGGAAGCAAAATGGCGTCAAATTACCAGTTGTCGCAACCCTCTCTATATAAGAACCCTACAAAGGGCAGGAGGCTAGTGCCCCCTAAAATTACCAAACCGAAGAAAACATTTCCAGCAAAACTCTCATGAACTGTTATGACGACACGACCATCAAAACAGTAAAAACTTTGGTTTAATCCCAACGACATGTCACGCCTTGCATTCCACTATGTGTGGAAAAGATGGACTTAACCGCAACATTTGTTAATTGCAGAGTATTTGATCTCTTCACGTAGCATCTTATTCTTCTACAAGTGATGAAAGTCATTTCATTCGTCTGCCAGTGATGATAGTCTCGTAAGTATCGCTGGCAAGTTAGCTTCAGTCCCATAATTAGCATAGGTACACTGCCCACGACCAATAGCATTGCCAAAGTTTACCACGATTTAAAGTTCACATCTATATCGTGAGCTGATTGTTTTCTGAATTTAACCTTTCTTATGGCATCTACTTAATGTCGCCTCTAAGTTACGACAAGATTGTCCTTATTTGTAAGATCATGCTGGTACGTACAAAACAAGGTTACCTTTGTAGTAAAAGACTGCGATTAAAAAGTATGTATATCATGTGAAAGCAAACACGAGGAGCCTTATAAAGGGTTTTTTATCCTCAAAATATTTTTGTACTCTCCATCGCTTGTTTGATTTAAAGTAATGAAGTTCAACGTAAATACTCGATCATACAGTGTTACTTTGATATATTCATCCTTAAGTTTTTTTGACCTTTGGATGCAACATTTCCTGTCCAGATCATTTTGAATTATTGCTTAAATATGACTCGGTGCAGGATAAGTGTCGAGACTGAATTATATTTGAGAGTTGCATTTTGTGACACAACGAGTAATAGAACCTTTTAATGTTCTTCAGTTTATATCGTCTACAAGTGGTTGTATTTGATTTATCTTTTCGTCAAAGATATATCCTCTGTACAATAAGCTAGCCAGATTCTGAATGACATACATATTTTCTCCCATAGAAGTTAAACTGCCAAAAAAGTGTACCACTGTGCACAGTAGGCCTACATTCTACAAAAGTTTCTTTCTTGTTATGTACAATGAGGCAAATGTACCTCTAAACAAAAGTATTTGCTTGAAAATCGTTTTCTGTAGGAGTTTGTAAAAACGGAATATTTGATTCTGTTTATATCAAATGATAAATGGATTAGTTTATTGCCTAGAGTCTTAATTTCCTACATCGCACTTTTAAACACCGACCATATAATTACCTCCAAGTCTGTTTCAAGCAAACGCAAAGCTCTTTCAAATGTAATTATCCGTTCAATCCTGGCCGTATAACTGAACATCAGGTTTACAATAGGGACGATTTTCGCTTTATCCTTGATTGAATTAAATAGCTAAATATATCATATCTGCCGATTACTGTCTCGTTAGATTTCAAAGAAAAAGCAGTTGACAGTGTGGAGGTGCAATCATCGCAATTAATTTTCTCTTAGTTTTACTTTTAGAATGGCTTCATGAAATAGATCATCCTTTAGAATAAGTATAGTGTTTTTGGGTGTAAATAGATGATCACTTGTCACACTTTTCTTTGTCAAATAGAAGGTAATGCATTAAAAGAATACACTTCTTTTAACCCTGTATTTATTATCTTTTTGCAAAGACAGCAATATTGTTTTTATCGTCTCATTAAGAGAAGACCATTTGGGCACAACATGATTAAGATCTTACAATGTGCCAATAATCATGTGACTTTATTAAGAAGTCTTAGAATAAATCTGCCTTATTTGAGAATTTCCGTTACTGGAGAGTCTTTAGTTTGGCACCAGTTGTTACTAATATACTTTTTCTAGGGTGTCTTTTTCACTAGGACCTCTAGTTTGTGAAATCTCTTTCTTTGTTAAACTTCTTGCACAGTCAATTTCTTCGGATTTATTTGAATGATGATAACAATGATTTTCTTAGACTTCCTTTTTAAAAAGAAGTAGTATTACTTATAAAGATAGTTAAAAATGTTTACTTTAGTGAGCGGTTAAGCATTAGTGAAATCTTTTGCCCTCTCTCAATTGTTTTTTTTTATTGTTCTACCAAATTCCCCTGTTTCATTTATGGAAATCTGGGTACTAAGAAAATGTGACTTTTTTATTTTATTTCATGTAGCACAGACACGAAGACAAAGTCACACGGCCCGTTTTGAAAGTGATAATCACAAATGCCTTTCAATGGCCATTCACATACAGGGGCTTAGTACTGGGGTGCTGGAGTGTGAGAACCCCTGGCTGGACGGTCTGTCGGCACATCGGCAATCAGTCGGCACATCCACTCTCGGGAAAGTGAAAAATACTAAGAAAGGAGAGGGAATTATTTTGGCGTGGAAATTCAATAAGCCACTACCTCTTGCGACTGCTATAGGTTGGCTGTTTTGAGAATCATCTTTTTGAAAACACGCCAAATTTTCTGGGCTTTCTTTTTTAGGCACCATTTTATACAGTAAGTCAAATTAAAGTTCAGTATTTTTAATTACGCCTTTTACATGATCATATTGTAGGAAACAACCAACTTCTGCTTGAAATAAAAAGAAAAAAATACTCACCAACCTACGTTGTTTATTCTGTGGGTGGTACTACACGACAATTTTCTACATGTTTTGGGAGTAATGTCTAACATTATACTGGAAAATGAACAAACCATTGCATGATTTGGCTATAATACATCTTTCAACCACCCCTACAGTTTTATTTTACATTCCACCTTAATTATTTCACTTTCAGTGCAAACTGTTTAAGTCAGCCTATAGCAGTTGATAATTTTATATTATCAGTTTAAGTTTGCATTTTCAGTGGAAAGGAAGTTAACCTTAAAAACAGGGAAATCCTTTATCTCTCACAATCGACAGAAAAAAAGCGTTTCGATGTTATGATATAATTTTTACGTAGTTTGTTTTTACTTTAAACCGCAATAATTGTTCTTTAAAAAAACAATTATTAAAAGTTCTTTAACTTGAATGTCTCTAGAGCATATTATCAAGATGGTAAATCATATCTGTTCAAACTTAAAACCATACGTTTAGTTTTGTTCAATTCATTGATGTCTTCTCGTTATCGTTCATACTCAATTAAGCATTTATATTGTGATGTTAGCGATCAACTACAATAATAAAAACAGCCTCGTGTTGAGCAAATAAGACAGAATCAGTGAAATTAAGACTTAGAACGATAATCCACAAAGGATGAAGCAAACCCTTGAATACAACAACTACCTCAACAACCATGGTGCTTTAGGACTCCAAATTAATCAGTCCAGCGATGTACATGTCAGTCCTTTGGAAGCGACATCCAAATTTTAAAACGAAATGATTTTACACATTCTTGAAAGTTAAAATTAAGATCTATGAATTCGATATAAGCCGATCCCACTACCGGCTAAAATAATTTCATTGACTAAACATAATTGCAGTTTCATGTACTATTTTCTCGTTCTCTCTTGATCTTCAACAATCCTTTAAAATTGGAATAGTTCTTCACCCATTCGTGTTCACCACATTCATTACATCCACCAAACCAATTTGGTCCGTAAGGATCAAAGGAAGGATAAGCCAAGGAAAGGGCACTAGATGATCTCTCATATTCAATAAGTCTACACACACCCTCATCGCTGAATGCCATTTTTGGTTTTACTGGGCTCTTTATAACTTTTCCTGATTTTTTCCATTGAAAAAACGAATCGTACAATACTTTGTCATTTCCTACTTTTAACACGTAATCTGCTAACTCCTTCATTGAACCAAAGTTGTCGGCATGAATAAATGAATTATTTGGGGCAAGGTTTTGGTAATCATTCTTAGGAGCTCCGACGACAACAGGAATAGCGTCAAGATGAGTCAAGGCGTCCCAAAACTTTTCAGTAATATACCCGCCACAACAGCTATTTTCCATTGCCAAATAAAACTTGTAGTGTCTAAAAAGCACTTTACAATACTGATGACGATTTCGTGGACAATCGAGAGTACCGCAGGATCCAAATGTGTCCAGTGGTAAATACTTGGCTAGATTATAAGCAAAATCTGATCTTCGCCACATTGGAGTTGAACAATGACTTGATACCCAAACAATCAATTTTGTCTTCCTGTAAAAATTAGATTTGAAGTCTCCTTCTTGTTTTTGCTTAAAAGGAATGAACCGTCCGTATGGTACAGAGATATCTGCCTTGGGATGGTACGTGGATGATATATTGAAGGTAATATTCCTATCTATTGGGGGGCAATTTGACATGGATGTAAATGGGCTCTCTCCCGTTGTGTGAACCCACAATTACCCGCTATGACGTAATCGCTGTAAATGGGTCCAATTAATTGGGGCACGGAAAGCGTGGCTCGCGAAGATTAAAATATCTGCTCGTCTGATGTTGTCCTCATCTTCCGTTACCTTTCGCATCACAATGGACGTATTGGTACTGTAACAATATATGTCACGTGGTAAATTTGAATGTGAATACCACCATGGTGACATAGAAACAATAGCAACATCGTAAGAAGACGATTGCGTTGTTTTGTGTATAGTTGGGGAGCCGGTGGTATCAACACTCTTTTCTGCGAATTTTATTTGTCCAGTACCGTATTCTTTAAACCCAATGTGACCCCAAGTGTGACGAAAGTTTTGACGGTACGGAAGTTTAGCTGGCACAATTATTTGATGCCTTAACCTCTGTTGTAAACAAATTGTAAAGTAAGCACTAACGAGAGCAACAGATGCACATGAAGCTATAAAATACCTCATTGCTTTCATCTTTCTTTTGGAACTTAATCAACAACAAACCAGCAATGAGTAGAGTACTGTTACACGCTATTAGAGTGATAGATCATAATGGTAACGGAAACTTCAATAATTCGTTACAGTTGATTCGAATTAAGTTGAACAGCAAAGTTTCATTGGTGACACTCTTGATCTATGTATAAGTGATTTACCATCATAGGCATGACACGATAACGCCTTTGTTGCATTCAATCGTTATTCGTCACTTCTTGCATTCTAATATCCTTTAAATATCAGTGATAAACTCAAGTTAGTCGAAACAGTTTCAATATCGTATTCTATTTATGTGACAATTTTAGAACAAAGCTGTTACCTGCTTCTCGGTAATTTGCTGTAAATGGTCCAAGTTCCAGAAGCAATCTCCTGAGAGTTGCATAAGTTACCACAAATACTATTTTTTTTCCTGCGTAACACCACTCCGTTCTGCAGGAGACAAGGGTACCTTCCTTTGCAGTAAGGTGTTCTTAAAAATATGTACAACCTATGGAAGCAAACACACAGAGGCTTCACAAGGCTTTTATTCCAAAAACTTTAAGTACTCTCCTGCTCTTGTTTGCTTTAAAGGTAATAAAAACAACTACTAGCTGATACGTTTTCGTTTGATGCCTTGGTGTTGAAATGATTTTTAATGCAATATCCCGCTAGAATAGGTGGGGTATTCACCAAACATATTTTCCTGTATGCTTAGTGTGGGTACTTAAATTCAATGGAAATTGAAATACAGGGTTGAACAACTTTAAAGGGTCTTCAGTTTAATCATGATTCCATTAGTACCTGTAAATAACCTGTCTTCACCTCACACTTCCATTTTTTTTTCGCAACAACCGAGTTGGAGTTTGCTTTGATTTTCGAGAGTTGTCATATTACGAAAAATTAAACTGTTAAATTAACGCCACTGTTACAACTGATTTGGTAACACTTATTGTTTGAAGATATTAATCTGTAGGAAAGTTTGGATCTTTGCCTCCGCACAAAAAATTACTAGCTACGTCACTGATGCAACCCTTCCATCCCACAGAGAAAAAGTTTAAGACCATTCATATATTTTACCTTTCTGAAAGTGGGGGAGAAAGCCTTTAAAGTGTCTCCAATCTATGCTATTGGTTACATGGATGAATGCCATCTAAAGCTGATGCAAGAATGGTAACTACCGTGATACATTGTCAGATTAGTATACCATTGCCAAGTCAGATAATTCAAATTGAGAGACTGAATGCTTTGCACGATTTTGATTTGTCAGATTATTACGTCATAAACGATGTATGATCTGGTACGAAACCCCCATGAATGACATTGAAGAGCAACCTGTAAAGTAGTTCAGTTTACTTATCTCATACGAATAACGCTGTGGAGAAAAAAGGACTAGATGACGTGACGTGTGTCGTACACAGGAGCTGTTTATTTGACAATTTACTTAACTTATCCAGAGGATCGTCAGCCCGAGACGCTGAACCCTTCACGGGAGTTGGAAGAGGGATCTGAGCTAAATCCTCCAGTGAAAAGTGTGGTGGGCGGAAGTATGCCTCCCCTCAATTAAAAAACAAGAACTCCTTACTTGTTCTCTTTGTAAACATGTCAAGATTTGCAATAATTTTTCTTACTTTGCTCTAATATTGCACCAAATTACATCTTAGGACCCTCCAATATTCACATATTAGACTACTCCTCCAGTAAGGGGTCCGAATCAGCGTTCAGCAGCCCAGTCGAGAACAGCTTCCTACTTGTATAGAATCCTCCAAGACTCATGGTAAGAGGGTTGCTAAGTAACTACTGTATTTTATTTACTAACTAGTTCAACTAAGCGCACATAGTAAACAAAGAAGTGTATGGGCAATTTTTGAAAAATTAAAGTACAAAGAAGCCTACTTATGGAATAAACTCGAAACACGCGATGTCCTGGAATCAAGAGACCCGAAAACCTAAAAATCATGGGTTCAAAGCAAATGGGTTCTGACACTGAGGACCCACGACTAATACCATGGGGTAACGAGGCAGGAGGGAATTTTGGCTACGGGTAAAAGCACCCACTCAGTCGAAACTGAGTGAGGCTATGTTATGATTGTAACCCCCCTTTCTTGTCCCAATCTTTAACCAAAAAACTCAAGGGTCTAGTGATACCGTGCCGAAAGGAAATTTTTTGTCGTTTACTGAGATTTATTCCTCAATGTTATTCTTCTATAGATGTAAAGTCTAACTCTTTTTTTACAATTCGACCTCTGAAGACCTCACAAGACCTCCAAAAAAAAAGAATAGCGTCCTCGTAAACAACAGTGGGTCGTCTATATACTACATGTTAAACCCATCACCGTTATATACCACCTGTATTGATCTCAATGATCTTTGACCGCCAACAAAACAAAAGTTCCCAGTCAAAAATGTGTAAAGCTAAAGCACACTCGCACTCCTCTCTTCCTCAATTTATTTATAAAGGAGATACTGTTATCTCACCACTCTGGAAATTTATCAAATTTGATCAATAAAATGCGAGACTTTTCAATAGGTGAACTTCAAAATATGTCCAAAATGGAGCAGCAAAATTGCATCTAATGATACTTAAATATTCAGAAATATTTCGAAAGCCGAGAGAAACATCTCCTCTCTTTAACCCCTTCCCATGACAGTGATTTAAACCACTCAACCATCAGCATCCAGCTGAAAACAGCTTCTTGCGTCGTACATGCTTTATAGTAATACAGAACTTCCGCAGTAGGCACTTATTCTGAGCGCAAGTATACTGACGTAACAAGAGTGCAAGACCTCTGAAACCTAGAAAGAGTAACAGCAGTAGTATAAATTGGATCACAGGACAAATAAATAATCTCTACATCGCCCGCCAATACAAATTTCTCTGCATAGATTATGGGTTTCACACCTATATATAGATGATCATTAAACTAGGTTTTAAAAGTTTTGTTAAAAACAAACTCGGCATTAGGAAAAGTGCGCCATGGCATGGAAAATTAGTGGTGGTAATTAAAACATCACCTTCCTTGACCTGTTTCTCAATTTTTATATCAGTAAAACGCTATCCTTGACAAAAGTACTTGGAGGAAATTTGGGGGCTCTGATTGTATGGTAAGACCCCTCTGTCAGCAGATAGGTACGAGCATCCTAACTTCTGAAAGAACGGGATGCCGTGTCGTTTGTCTCCCACTTTTAGCCATATCTGGAAAACTCTTCTAAGGTCTTCGACGGACCACAATTAACGGCGTCTGAAATGTTTGTTCTGTAGAGATGAGTGAGTATTGGAAGTTTCTTAATCATTCGCCTGAAAAGACGGAATGATGGGTTTACCATCCCAGAGTACACAAGTGACCATACAGTACCTTAATGTGTTGATTTCGTTTGCTTTTATACATTGCGAGGACTTCCTCAAGCGTAATAGAATACTCTCAATCCGCTGACTTTTTGGTATGCAGTTCAGTTCTACTGATCATCTGGGTCAATAAGGACTGTGAACTGATAGATTTTCTGAAACAAAAACTCAGCTTCTCTCAATATCACTTCGGGGGGTTATCAGTTGAGAATTACGTACAGGTTCTTCATGGAGATGATAGCAGAAATTGTTCGAACACCCCCCCTCCTCTCGTCATTTAATAGAACGGTGGGTCTAGCTTTCCCTTATTTCAGTAATCTCCTTCACAGCAGAACGGTTCATTCATGTGCCCTAAGTGTGGTATATCACATTTCCAATCCTACTGCCAGAGGTCATTTATTATCGCTACAACAAGATTCTATTACACTCAGATCACAAATGATAGTTCGGTGGATTGAACAGGATTGTAATCAAAACTCATCCAAGCACCTGGCTGCTTTATCTTTGAAATAATTTCCGGTGTGTCAGTTAACTGACTAGGGTTTCCTGGAGCGAAATAAATATCATTTTGTGGGA
>WURT03049932.1:0-14322 GCA_009936505.3 Holothuria glaberrima
CTTGCGGTTAGTCACAAACTTTTCAGTTGACTGAGCTTGGGGGGATCAGCATGGGTGGTTCAAGTGGGAACACGGCCTTTGTTGATATTCCTTGAAGTGCCTGCTATTTCTTCAGAGCAGTTTATTTATGCTTGAATGTGTTTGTTAAAACAAGATGTACATTGTCTACAGAGCAGGTTTTGTCCATCTACAAAAATACTGGTTCATTGAGTAGTTGGCTCAGTTTCATTACATTCAGCAAGGAACCACAGTGCCCATTGGGCTCTTGTTATTTAATCTATCCTGCTTTACAAATGATCAGGTCCCTTTCGATGAAAGAGAGTTAACTGGGAAAAATTTCTAGCGTTTGTGCAGTAATTAACAACTAATTAACCTTTTTGTAAAAACTGACAAATTTGTTCACCCAAACAATTATGCATGCAAAAACCACAACTTCGTCACCCCTGATTTGAAATCCACTAATCAAATCAATTTATCACGTTACGTCAGACAATAACAAACGCCTTCTACAGCAT
Organism: Holothuria glaberrima; assembly: GCA_009936505.3. Lineage (NCBI taxonomy): Eukaryota > Metazoa > Echinodermata > Holothuroidea > Aspidochirotida > Holothuriidae > Holothuria > Holothuria glaberrima. The sequence continues at coordinate 516 of WURT03049932.1, forward strand.
GTGCAAAATCTTCGTAAAACAGGAACAAACTGCTGGAGAATCGTTACTACAATCTGTATTGAACTAACTACAGTTGGTATACTATAAGGGGGTCTTATAACTTCTATTCTATACACAAAGTTATAGTTACTGTAATTCGAATTGTAGCCCTTGGGCCTTCTTAGGAAGTTTACAAACCTGTTATGCCTCTAACTAGGAAACGAAAAGTTTACAAACCAGTGATGCCACTCGTCAAAAAATTTTGTACTAATATTCCTCCAAGTACCAAAAATTATGTACAAATATTCCTCAAAGTACCACAGACATTCGTTACTGTTCTGTAACGATAATGCACACAGTGTGAGTAGTGAATAGCATGGTGAATAGGGAGATGGCACTGAAACTCCCTGGGTGGGCTGTGTAATATCGCACAGTACAGCATAGACGGTACGGAAACTGTTGTGGTAGATGGTTGTGAGCATGATGGACGGACAGACAGGGTTGTGGGATGTACTTTGGGTAAGCGAGGTCAACACGCATTGCGTAGTGAGTGTAAATATGACACAGTGTAACGCTCCACCTAAATGAATATGCCGCATACAGACATTGCATGTAGGCGAGGCTTATTGTTCGATAATGAGACAGTTCAGTAAGGAAATTGTTGCTTCTTTCTGTCCATATTACGTGAGATTTGTGTTGATTTGCTGCAATTCATTTATGATTCATGTTTGGAAAGGCGAACAGATCACAATGGAATTACATTGGTGTCAATTTACGAAATTTTTCAAACGCAATATTTCCCTTTAAATACAGTACATCAATTACTATTGGTGGAATAATTAGTCTCAAGGAGAAATTTGAAAAACTTGTTAGATACATATGGGAAGTGGCTCGAAAGTTTTCTGTTAAGATTATTCTATGCAATGTTTTCCGCACAAACTTCCCATTTCACAATTGTCTCCCTCCTCCCCAACTGTGCAACAACCACTCCATACCATATTCAAACACTTGATTATTTATGTGAATATCTGAATACAGAAATTCCTTGTCTGTGAAAGTTCAAGTTTATAGTAGTTTAAGTCATGGATGGTGGGGCACTGCAGTTTGCTTTGGTCAATTATTGTTCATCTATTACTAACTGTTCATCTGAAATAAGGAGAATGCAGCACGTTTATAACATGTCATTCATGTCTCATTACACATTCATGTAAGGGGTATATGGTGGTAGTACCTTTTGAAGACAAGTCTCAAAGAGATTTCTAACTGTGAGTAAAATGCCTGCAAACTGCTCTTGAGTAGCTAGGACATTAACAAGATCAATCTCTAAGCCATCATCAGCATTGCTCTCAAGTATTTTGTCGAGAAAGTAATGGTGCTGTAAACAAGTGAAAAAGCAATAGATTTAGCTTTACCATAATTGCCTGCATGACTTCATCCTACCTTTGACTAAGCAGTATTGTGGCTTGGCATTTAAAGCTCATTACAAGGACCATTGAGCCTTCTTTTATGATCTAGTAATAAAGCTGTCATAAAGTAAAGGATAACAATCATCTTATGTCTGATGTATGGCAGGGTATAGGCTATAGAATATATGAGACATCTCTGTTAGGTAAAGAGGATCCAGATTGTTCAATTGTATCATAAATGGTTAGAGATATAAAATAGTTCTAGCATTTGTTGGCTTGTAAGAGCTGTCATATTTGTCATTTCAAGGTTTTTGTACTAAACTGTGAACTGATGAACTGTATATATTTCCACTAACAGCCCCATCTTAAATGTGTTCTTCATTGCTTCTGTTGTGTCAAGTCTGATCTAACATTAAAGTTCCATGTCCATTCTTAAAAAAATAATCTACCAGGCTTTGCACTAGCTTTAGTTTTTTTGTAGAGAGTCCCTACCTCCAATTTGTTTGTGGTAGGGATTTCAGAATTTTGGTTGGGAAATTTATTTGTTCCTATGAGATTGCTTCCCTCTATAAAACAAATGTCACAATCTGTTCTAGAATAATATTATCCATTCCTTTTGGTTTAAAACCTGGCACTGTGAAGGCATTGATATTCCAAAAGATTAAGAGTGGGAATTAGGGAGCCATAGGGAGAGAAATTCATTCTGCCTTTCTGTGAGATCCCCTCCTTTTATAACACAGAAATGTCACAGTCAGTAGTACAACAGTACAGTACCAACCCCTATGGTGTGAAACCATTTTGAGACATATTCTGAAAGGTTGATAGGGGGAGGGGTTGTAGGCTTGATCAAGAGTCTTATCCATTAGAGTCTGATCAGGTTGCAGCAGAGCATTTAGATTTAGATCATCAATGGAATCTTGAGTTTTTGTGCTTTCTAGTAAGACAAATGTACATGGGAAAAGCTCTTAGAACTCTAAAATGTTATAGTTTTTACAAGCAAATATGCCATCTTTTTGATAACTTAAAGGGAGAATGGAGTCACCCCAATAAAGAATTGTATAGTAGACTATCCTATTTCCTGAGTGGCCCTTGAGAATCATGTAACAGTATTTTTCTCACTCAGTTGTAAAATGTACAAGGAGCAACTGCTTGGTTTACCTTGAATATGCAATATTGATGTCCTAAAATGTCATGGAAAAAACTTGGAAGAGAAATAAGAAATTTGTGACATTTAGCTATTGTTTCAAAATAACTTTGGGACAACTGCTTATGACCTTTAAAGGGAGATGGCAGTCACCCCAAGTTCCTTTTCAAAAGTTTGCTAATTCTTACCTATCTCCTCTTATTTCACTCAGAAGTATCTTTTATGTTTTTGTATGCAAACATTGAATATTGAAGGTAAACCAAGGAGATTTTCTGCATAAATTAAACAAATGAATAACAAACATATTGTCACATGATTGATAAGAGCCATTCTTGAACAAGGATGAAGGGACACACTCATTCAAATTGGGGGGACTGCATTTTCCCTTTAAAACAAAGTATACTTAACAACACATATGAGAGCAAGAAAAACCAAACTGTAACACTTGAAAAACAAAAACACCAAAAAATGTTTATATTGTACCATGATCTATGAGTTACCAGCATTCTGCAGAGATACAGCTGTACCTTAAGTTTGTAATGTAGACCTATAGGCTACATATATACAACATGTTAGGCAGTCGCACAAATGCCATGCTATTCTGAAAAAAAAATATCCCACATGTAATGTGAACTAAAACTTGGCAAATATATTATGGATTGTTATTTGAGGATGTTTTGCACATATGATATAAATGTTTTTGGCAATATTGACCAAAGAAGGCTTTTCATATTTGATTTTTCCATTGATGGTTCTTGCTCTGGAATGAGTGATGTTTTGTAACAGTGTATACAGACTGCACTTTGTAGACATAGTGTTATTGAACTGTTCTTTTTGGGACTGATATCTACTCATTTGGTAAGTCACAAAATCATGCACACGATCACAGGTGCTACTGTACATGCTATCTTTGCAGGAATATCAATTGTTTAAATCACTTAAAAAACAAGAAGTGAACCTACCTAAGTGAGATATCTGTAACAACATAGATATTGTGATATTAATAAACATAGCTCTGTGAACTAGAGTAGGAGGTTATGTGAAGTAAGGGTGTTGACTGCATTGCTCTATTACAAGTCTCACTCAGTTTTTTTTTTTTTTTTTTTTCTTTTTGTCTGCTGCATTGCCCCTTTAATTTTTACCAGCCTCTAAGGGTGTTGGCTGCCTTCCCCTTTAATTGTTGCCAGCCTCTAAGGATGTTAACTGCATTCCCCTTAAATTGTTGCCAGCCTCTAAGGGTGTTGACTGCATTTTCCTTTAATTGTTACCAGCTTCTAAGGGTATTGACTGCCTTCCCCTTTAATTGTTACCAGCCTCTAAGGGTGTTGACTGCCTTCCCCTTTAATTGCTGCCAGCCTCTATGGGTGTGGACTACATTCCCCTTTAATTGTTACCAGCCTCTAAGGGTATTGACTGCCTTCCCCATTAATTTTTACCAGCCTCTAAGGGTGTTGACTGCATTTCCATTTTATTGTTGCTAGCCTCTAAGGGTGTTCACTGCATTCTCCTTTAATTGTTACCAGCCTCTAAGGGTGTTGACTGCATTCCCCTTTAATTGTTATCAGCCTCTAAGGGTGTTGACTCCATTCCCCTTTCATTGTTGCCAACCTCTAAGTGTGTTGACTGCATTCTCCTTTAATTTTCACCAGCCTCTAAGATTGTTGACTGCATTTCCCTTTAATTGTTGCCAGCCTCTAAGGGTGTTGACTGCATTCTCCTTTTAATTATTACTAGCCTCTAAGGGTGTTGACTGCCTTCCCTTTTAATTTTTACCAGCTTCTAAGGGTGTTGACTGCATTCCCATTTTATTGTTGCCAGCCTCTAAGGGTATTGACTGCATTCCCCTTTAATTGTTGCCAGCCTGTAAGGGTGTTGACTGTATTCCCCTTTAATTGCTGCCAGCCTCTAAGGGTGTAGACTGCCTTCCCCTTTAATTGTTATCAGCCTCTAAGGGTGTTGACTCCATTCCCCTTTAATTGTTGCCAACCTCTAAGTGTGTTGACAGCATTCTCCTTTAATTTTCACCAGCCTCTAAGATTGTTGACTGCATTTCCCTTTAATTGTTGCTAGCCTCTAAGGGTGTTGACTGCATTCTCCTTTTAATTATTACTAGCCTCTAAGGGTGTTGACTGCCTTCCCTTTTAATTTTTACCAGCTTCTAAGGGTGTTGACTGCATTCCCATTTTATTGTTGCCAGCCTCTAAGGGTGTTGACTGCATTCCCATTTTATTGTTAGCAGCCTGTAAGGGTATTGACTGCATTCCCCTTTAATTGTTGCCAGCCTCTAAGGGTGTTGACTGTATTCCCTTTTAATTGTTGGCAGCCTCTAAGGGTGTTGACTACCTTCCCCATTAGTTGTTACTAGCCTCTAAGGTTGTTGACTGCCTTCCCCCTTTAATTTTTACCATAAGGGTGTTGACTGCATTCCCCTTTGTTACCAGCCTCTAAGGGTGTTGACTGCGTCTATTCAACTGTTGTCAGCCTCTAAGGGTGTTGACTGCCTTCCCCTTTTATTGTTACCAGCCTCTAAAGGTGTTGACTGTCTTCCCCTTTAATTTTTACCAGCCTCTAAGGGTGTTAACTGCATTCCCCTGTAGTTGTTACCAGCCTCTAATAGTGTTGACTGCCTTCTCCATTAATTGTTACCAGCCTCTCTCAGCTTTGTGTGTTTGCAAATCATTGGTAACATTGAAACAGGTCTGTGGTTCATGGTGAGTGTCAGAATGATGATAGTTTATTTGCTTTGTTGGTGACAGTATCATTGTATTGAAGAACTTCCAGTGTTTTTTTTTGTTTTCTTGTTTAGTCTGAATGTCAAACATGACATGTAGTAGAAAAAAACCCAAGGGTGTCAGTCCCAAGCTAACGAAACAAAAGTACTGTCAAAGTGTGGAATGAACTGTGGATTCAATGCTTTCCAGAAACCCAAGAATTTGTTGTGTGTGTGGATAAGTTTATGTGATCATCAGATTTATCAGTTGTTGATGAAGTTGGGGTATAGTATGAAGACTCTCCCTTTATTGCACCCCACTCCTTGCAACAAAAGTAACAAAATTGCATTTAAGATACGAAATATGCCAGTAATGTATTCTTTGCAATTCTAATAGGCCTGCATGATAATTATTTGGCATATCGTTGGCAGTAAATCTTGGTGTTTACCCAGCTTCATACACGTGATGCATGGTAGTACTTAATATTAAGGTGGAAGTCAAAGAAGTGGAGATGTGCTGTACACGTTTAGATCTGAAGTCATATGGGATAGGGAGAGCAAAGATTTTCGAAGTAATACGTTTCAAGTAGGCCACAGTGACTATCATTGGTGTGCTTCCTCCCATACATAGTCTTTGTTCCTGCCCCAATGACTCTACATTTCAGTAGTGGGTGATAGCTGCAAAGAGATGTTGGCCTAGATAAAATCACAAAAATGATTGATTTCATCATTACAATTGATTTTGATAAAATGATGTCAGTATGAATGTTTGTTCAAGTAGATCTAAAGGCAGTCTCAGCATAAATTGATTAAGCAACCCTGCAAAAAGTCCCAACATCATTTTCTTGAAATGGCTTGTACCATATTGGTTTGAATTTTCAATTCTGAAAGGTAGTTAAGGTATGGGTCTGTGTGAGTTTTAAAGAAAAATACCATTGGTGTGAGTTGGCACAAGTAAGGCACGCACCAGTAGTAATTTGATGATCTCAATGGCATGCAAAGATCTTGTAGTAACCAGCGGGGAATATTTTGGCATTAAAAATACTTGTCACCAGTGGGCATTTGCAATTTAGAAATCTCCCTTTATTAAAATTAAGTATTTCATAATCCATGTCAACCAGTCTGTTGTTGACATGGTTTGTTCAAGTAGATCTAAAGGCAGTCTCAGCATAAATTGATTAAGCAACCCTGCAAAAAGTCCCAACATCATTTTCTTGAAATGGCTTGTACCATATTGGTTTGAATTTTCAATTCTGAAAGGTAGTTAAGGTATGGGTCTGTGTGAGTTTTAAAGAAAAATACCATTGGTGTGAGTTGGCACAAGTAAGGCACGCACCAGTAGTAATTTGATGATCTCAATGGCATGCAAAGATCTTGTAGTAACCAGCGGGGAATATTTTGGCATTAAAAATACTTGTCGCCAGTGGGCATTTGCAATTTAGAAATCTCCCTTTATTAAAATTAAGTATTTCATAATCCATGTCAACCAGTCTACATATTTGCTCTGCTGTATATATATTGCTTGTTTTACCTCAGAGTGATGTTAAAAGTACATGTTGCCATGGTATGTATCTACAGATATCAGGAAAAAGAATTCAATAGTGATGCAGTGTGTGGAGTATTTAGCTCCTAGGTACATCAGTCAGGACTGCATAATATGTAAGCTAGCGCTTGAAAAACACGGGGACGGATTGCGACTCCCGAAATGCTAAAAATCGCCCAAATCACCCTTGAAATTACCGTGATGGGGGCGAAAAAAAATGGAAATTTGAGCAAATCGCCCCTGTAAATTCCTAAGAACTTTTGTGCTGTGAGTGCTTCACTTTTCACTCTGATGAAAAAAAAAATAATTTAGTCAAATTTCTGATGAAAAATAACCATGAAAAACATGACTTCTAAATGCTCAAACAAGTCCTAATACGTGCCAGTAATCGCAATTTGCACAAGCTTTTAAAACCTGCAGGTCGAGTGTTGTTAATCCTATGTTTAATATAGCACACAGTAAGACCGATACGCAAGGCCATTACCATTAACAACACGTGAAAGCATACACTGTTTATGTATAGATAAAGCACGATAGGATCATGGATGGGAAATGGCCAGGTACATTCATTGAAATATTGCTGGCTTCCCGGTATTTTTGTTTTACCGTTCATCTGTGAGCAACTTGGGCTAAGATAATGGTATATACTGAGAAAGTGAATATAGCTCAATTATCGAGACATTAAGCTTTGCACCAAAAATAATGGAGTACTGTAGCACTCAAATCTGAAAGTAGCACCCGAAACCACATTTACAGGGGCAATTTTGTTTTTTGAAGTAGCGCCCGAAATTGAAAAAGGAGTTCAAGCCCCGATGTACAGTAAGCCTAGTTTCAAGTTGAATGGTTTATGGTTTGATTTGGGGTGGAACAAAGGACAAAACAAAGACAGAAAGTGACAAAGATATTAAACTCTTTTCCAGCTTCCCCTCCTCAAAGAGTAGGCCTATACAAACAGTAATATATGAATAGACCTGTACAGTAGCTATTGTATGCACCCATTTATTTTGTTCATTTTGGTCTCTTTTGAAGAACAATATGTAGGCTAGGCCTTTAATAGCTTCATTGCATCCTTGTTAATTATAGTCATAGACTCATATGTAACAATAATTGAGGCCTGGAAGGGGAGCTATCTTTAGACCTTCTACGAGAGATATGAAGGAGCTGACCACGGCTAATCTCCTGCATCAATACAAGACAATAAATCTCAGCTCTGTTAGTCCAATGTGCATTCAGGTTGAGAGTAGTGACTTGGTGCTTGCCATCAAGCTCAAGTAAACTGCATCCTTTATCTACTTTGGCATAGACCATTGTTAAAATCACCCATGCATATCAGAAGATATTATGCTTTCAACTCTTAAAGCAGTTTGCTTATCTTGCCAGAACAAGAGCGGCCAAGCAGACTTATCCCCTTTGCCCATGTTGTGCCTGCTAACTCAGGATTTTAGCTGTAAAAGAAGATTCACAGCATGAATGTGTGAGAAGTCCACAGGGGCTTAGTAAAGTACAATTTACCCCTAGACAGGGCAAGGAAACAATCGATTTATAGACTGAACCTTTAATTGTGAATCAGGAACATTGAAAATCTCAGATTTTTGGCTGACAGATTTAGCCTATAGTTTCTACTAAATCAATTAATTTGTAACAGATTTTGTTGAATGACATTCCTTCAGCAGTAGGTCTGAAGTTAAACATATAATGAGTAGGAGGTTGTTTACATTGAACTGTACTAGTTCCAACCATATTAGGAAGAGAGACATTGCTTTTTGATTCCTTGCCAAAGGCAAGGAAAGCAAAAACATCATAAACACTTTTAGCCAATCAAGCATGATTCTTCGTGACATAGGATTGTTCGACGTTCGGCCTGAAGAATATCTGCGAGGCAGCTGTATAATAATTTTCAATGGACTAGCAAATTTAACAATGTACACATGCTATTAGGCTGACAATCTAAACATTTAAAGGGTTAAACGAAGGATTGGTCTTTTAAACGGCACTTAATTCAACCAAACGTATAAATGGATTTCCGTTTGAAAAAGGACGGAAGTTAAGCATTTTTTCTCCCGTGTTTTAGTTTGATATCTTTTCATTAAAACAATGTTTATTTGCCAATGTAACAACCAAATAAAGCTTCGAAAATAGACTGTTGTAAGTTGGTGACTCTTCATTCATAGCATATAATCCATGATTCTCACCGACTCACAGTAGAATCAACTAATTCCCCATCACAAAATGCAGTGCTGTTCTTATCGCATTCGTAGCAGTAGCCCAAATCTGCTTGATACTACACAACAGAACTTTTCAAATTGATTCAGTTTCAAAGTGCAGACCATAATCGTAGCCCAAGTTTTTCACAGAATAAACAGTAAAATAGAAATACTCGGAAGCACACAATGTTTCAATGCAGTTACTTGGCTATTTCACACCATCCTACAGTGTATTACCTATATACGTATAAACAGAAGGTGTAGGCTCACACATGTTTGTTTCAAGTATTATAGTTTCATACAGCAATACGTAATGCATACACGCACTATGCCTTGCTACTGTACGTGAATGTAGATCTGTTTGATGCTGTTTGCAAATCAATATTAATGGAACTAGTACGAGCAATTGGGTACGAGCGAGTCAAATCAGTGTGTCAAACTTTTGAGTACAGGGGGCTCACATTTCAGACATCGTTTTTGCGTAAATCATTTATAGGCTTAGAAGTCTAAACTGTATACGGTGGTGTGTACGTTGTTGGGTGAGATACACTGTGATCAAAACTTTTTTGCAACTTTTTTCAATTCATGATTAAGAGATGCTCATACATCGTAGAAAGACGTGAATTATATAGTTAGAAAGCTAAACTTGTTCCCTCCTGAAAAATGTTCATTTTGTGTGAGATGTAGGGTCTAAAGTGCTTTTATCACGATTCCAAAATCCTTGCAAAATCTTTACTACAGATTGAAATTTGGCAAGACCACGAATGATGAAGTGACAAGTGGCTGTTGTATTGGAATTGAAATACTGTAGTACAGTGAAGTGCACAGTAGTATTGAGATGTTTGTACAACATGAAACCCAAATATGCACTCCCGTCTTTTGGAAAATTTTTATGCCACATGCACTTTATGGCTAAAATTAGTTTGTTAAATTGGATTGCAAATTTCAGGATGTACGTCACACAATAGTGAAGTCTTCGCAGTTTTTGTTTCTCAGAGCAATTGCCCGATCGGACATCATGCCTTGTGATTCTGCTAGCCCAAAAAAAGATCTGGTTGCCCTGGGCAATCAGACATAGCTAGCTGTTACTTCCACTGTGGTACTTTATACATATATGTGAGGGAATTATTTAGTATTCTAATATTGTGTAGCAGTTTAGAGCTCAAAAACACCTACTACATATCTTGCAACTAGGCAGAAATTTGATTGGCTTTTGTAGCAGAATTAGATGTGATTTCAGAGCTTATTTGATACAAATAAACATCTCCTATGTTGTACCATATGAAGATCTTAATACCAGTACCCTTTTTAGTCTTCTGCTTAGGATGAAAAAGATTAGAGTGGGATCCTAGTGGCTTTACACTAAACCTGAATTCCCCTCAGTTCAGTTCAGTTCAGCTCAGTTCAGCTCAGCTCACCTCTGCTCAGTTCAATTCAGTTCAGTTCAGTTCAGTTCAGTTGAGACTGGTACAAGACCTATTCATTTCCATGGAGTTGTTATGAATTAATGGTAGGCCTATAACTGTGTCATTCATTTCAGTGATATTAATGGTATGCTTAGTATGTAGAAGTGACTTGCCTTCATTTTCCATACCTATGAATTTGCAGCCATGATCTTTATCCCCAGTGGTGGAGACCCCTAGGGGATGGGGTTATAGGTTGATATTCTCTGTGTATGTGCAGCTGCTTGAACTTTTAGGAACTTTACAGTATCAATTACAAACTTGTAAATTCTAACCAGACTGGCTTGTTACAGTATATTGTTGTCAATTAAAACATTTCAAGAGGTCAGACTTGAATTACTTTATAGAGAGAGGTTAGTGGAGATTTTTGCTGTCATTATAGGTGCAGGAAAAAAAGAAAACACAATGAAGTTTTGGTTCTTAGATTTAAATTCAACGCGAGGAGATTTGTGGATGTACAGTAGTACTTTTGTTAGTAATTAGCAACAGTGGTTAATATTGAACCTACCCCACTAACAGTAAAGACTCCTGTGGGTGCACAGTGTTGAAAGTGTGCTGTTAAGGATTTAGTGAAAAATAGTATGTAAGTACAATTTTTTCCCAATTTAAGCATTGATCAATATAATAGCTTCAAGTTTTAATGTTTACCAGCATAACTATGGTGATGTTCATGCATTCACGAATACAGATTATAACAGATTGCTGTGACCTTAAAAGGGGTTTGACAGGGGCAAAAAATGCAGAAAATTTTTCAGTATTAGGTGAAAGCTGCATCTCAATGGGTTGTAGTGTTTAGAAGATAATTTTCAAAGAAATGTATTTTCTACAGAATTTACAGATACTGTACATTATGGGAATTCTGAGATGTCATCCCAGCACATTGATTAGACATAGCATTGTATATCTTTATGATATTTAAAACCACTGTGGGGATTATAGAATAACTGTATGCTATACCCTTCAAATGGTGTTGTTTTACGCTAGATATACACAGAAGATGTACAAACATTCCAACAGTATCAAGTTAAACAGAACATTCAATTGTAAAGAAAGAAAAAGAAAGAATCTGTGGCAATGTACCTGCTTCTCAAGTACATTCAGTGACCCTGATGAGAACTGCTGGTATACTCTTTGGCATCTTTAAAGGAAAATGCAGTCCCCAATTTGAAGCAGCGTACCCAGTACACTAGTTCAGGAATGGCTCCTATCAATCATGTGACAATATTTTTGTTACTTATTTACAACACATCAAATATGGGAGTATTCTTATCCTGCCATTAACTGTGTGGCTCACCTTCATCCTGCAGGCTATACACGCAATCTAGTTTGGCACATTCTTTAACCTTTTTGGCAGCCATAGCTGGGGGAAGTGGGGGGGGGGGATTTGTGCTAGATTTTACCTGTATAAAGGGGATTAGGTGCCTGGTGTTTTGGGTTCAATCATACATCATACAGTACACATAGACAAAATAATTGGAACATTTGGTCTGGGGGTCCCCATTAAAGACTGACTGACATCTGAACATGACTTGGCTGCTGGGATAAGCCTATATTGCCAGCACTTCTCAACTGTTGAACTGTGGCCCTCTGGTGGACTTCAGAACCCTGTCTGGTGATCCCTAAAGTCAGCCAGAAAAAAAAAAAAAAAAAAATACTGTTAAATCGTTCTGTCCACCATTTCTTGTAATACAGTTTATTGTGATTATATAAAGACTTAATTTTAGTAGTACACATTGCTTAGTGATGAAACTTATCTCATGTAGTTGTAAGTGGAACTTTATGCTCCATAAATGTTGAAAGGTAGTGCTCAAGTAATTTCAACATCCAAAAGTGGGCCTTGAGACTTTGCAAAAGCTTGAGAAACCCTGATTTATGCAAATGTTTATTTCAATAGACAAATAGTTCCATTGGTCATTTTATTGTTGTCAATCAATTCTCATGTTATGTTATAACTAAATGAGTAATATCTGTTATTTTGTCTCTGCAGTCTGGTGACTGGATTGAAGTTCAAGTACAAGATATGAAACCAAAAATGACTGAAATAGGAAAGACCTTAGAAGAAGCAGAAAGATATCAACGGGAACATGATGAAATGACAAGAAAAATAGCTGTGAGTATTGTGTGAATATTTGCTGTATGCAGTCACACCAGTCTTGTTTGGAACATAAGTTTTCCCTTGTTTTCCTTATTTCCTTGTTTTTCATAATGTTTTAGAAGATGGTAAGTACACACCTTTTAGGGTTATATTGGTTTTAGTGGACTGGCAGGCTATTTATAAGTATTTTGCTGGCAGTTCATTGATAAGTATTTTCCAAGCATCGTTGCATTTTAGGTCATCTGTCAGAGATGTGAGGGCTGCAAGTTTCATGCTTGGGTGTGTCTGTTTGAAACTTGTCACTCTTTGCTTTCCTCATAATATTTTGATGCAATTACTAATTGTCAAAAAATTTTGGTCATGGATGCAACATTGTTAGCTTCATATTTTTATTAGGTCAGGTGCAACATGTACTGGTCATTGTGTACAGTATATTGAAGGGTTTTTCAGTATGTACTTGTAGTACACACTGTTTTTGCATTGTCTGTACCTCTTTGATCCAAGGATCAATTGCAACCAAACTTGATTCATAGATGCATCATGGGTACCTGGTTCATAGATGCTTCATGGTACCTTCACATGATAATGGGGTCAAAGGTCACATACAAATGTCAAAAATGGTAAAATAGCCTTAAGTTTTAAACTTGGTCCCAGTTGGAAAGTAGAAGTGCAGTTACAGCCTAATGTGGATTACATGTGAAGGTCAAAGGCTTTGTTCGGTGAAGGTAAAAAGAAGCCTGAAAATTAAAAATATGTCCCAGTTGAAAAGTTGAAGGTAAATTGCAATCAAAGGGCACTTACCAAATGTTGTGGTTCACATTTAAAATTAACCTGAAAATTAGGATGACCTGAATGGTCATGTAGCATGATTATAAATCTCAGGTAACCAATTTGAAGGCTGTGCACTTACATTAAGTTTGATTTGGCCCAAAGATGCTTATCAGAGAATGAAAGCATTCAGTGTGTCAAAATATCAGGAATGAGCTTTTTCCTCTTTTCCGCGGATTTCTGCTTTTTTTTAGTCACGGTTCCACGGAAAAATTACAATTCCGCTTTTTTGTATATTATCGAAATTATTTGTGGTGATAAAAACGGGCAGAAAAATGTGGACATTTCTTTTAAGCTTAGCAGTGCATTAACATGCAAAAGTACAGTACAGCTCAGAATAAATCGGACGTTAGTTGCCTTAAGCGTTAGAGAATTTAACGCAAATAACGATGGCATCGTTAGATTCTAACGTTAATTATCGTTAGAACCAAAACT
>WURT03049943.1:0-14322 GCA_009936505.3 Holothuria glaberrima
CATCATCATCATCATCATCATCATCATCATCATCATCATCATCATCATCATCATCATCATCATCATCATTATTATCATTTTCATTATCATTATCATTATCATTATCATGATCATGATTGTGATCATGATCATGATCAAGATCATGATTATTATCATTATCATTATCATGATCATGATCGTGATCATGATCATGATTATTATTAGTGTGATGATGATGATGATTATTATTAGTGTGATCATGATTATTATTATTATTATTAGGTGATCGTGATGATGATTATTATTAGTGTGATCATGATTATTATCATTAGGTGATCGTGATCAAGATCATGATTATTATTAGTGTGATGATGATGATGATGATGATGATGACGATGACGATGACGATGACGATGACGATGACGATGACGACGACGACGACGACGATTATTATTGTGATCATGATTATTATTAGTGTGATGATGAGTGTGATGATGATTATTATTATTGTGATCATGATTATTATTAGTGTGATGATGTGTGTGATCATTATTATTATTAGTGTGATGATGATGATGATCATGATTATTATTAGTGTGATGATGAGTGTGATCATTATTATTATTAGTGTGATGATGATGATGATCATGATTATTATTACTGTGATGATGAGTGTGATTATTATTATTAGTGTTATGATGATGATGATGATGACGACGACGACGACGACGACGATGATGATGAATGATGATGATGGTGGTGGTGGTGGATGGTGGTGATGGTGATGATTATTATTAATATTAAAAGAAAGCCACCGTACTGTCTTATTGTAAATTTTCTATCATTCTGTAGGCCTATCTATTTCTATAGCTTTAGAAATTATGAAAAAAACCTGTGAAACAAACACAATATTCCCTTTAAGCATTTCAGTGGGTTGAAATTATTTACATCTTTATTGCATTGAAATTCGGGGTAGGAACTTTTGATAGCCAGATTCCCTCATACAGCAACACAAAGTCATCGTCGTTCATTATATCAGTTAAATGACCAAAGACAATTGCTTCACGAACTCACATACACTTTTACAATTAACAGCAGTGGATTAGGGCGTCTGCTACTCAAACGAAGTTAACGAATATCACCAAGCGACTTTCATTCCCCGTCGTAGAAATCTAAAGCGCAACAGTTTCATGGCGCGGAAGTCAGCGCGACGACCTGGGCTGTGGGTAAAACTCCACCTCGCCCTTGCCTGCGTCGTGCAATTTAAAGCTCCCTATTGACGAAAAATATCGATATATAAACGGTGTGTTTGTGCAAATTTTTATACCAAGTTGTCATAGGGACATCACGTGGGTGGGCACAGTCAACATTTGCACCTTCACCTTGGCAACCCCACTGCTGATATCTCAAACTAAATAATTGGACTTTCTGCTAGGTACACGAGTGCCTGCCTATATTGACCACCTACAGAGGAATGTTGTACATCTAAAGATGAAATCTATTACTCTACTTGCTTCCACTGTTTTGATAGTATACTGAAAGCTTCCCTCGATTTGTCATTTGTAACCATGCACTTGGACTACACACTCAATGAACTGCTATTAGATTAACGTAGGCATTCAGTAGTCATTTCTGGGTTAAGTTTTAGTCCGAATAGCTGCAGCTAATGATTTTTGATAACAATTACCCACAAAATCAACCACTTTTAACGTGACACCATTCTAAACAGGCGCGGATCCAGGATTTTGAGAAAGAAGGGCGCACACACAGGGGGTGCGCCGGGAAGCTCGACAGGGGGGCTGATCCGGGATTTTCGAGGACCTTTTTTTCTTTTTTTCCTTTTTTGCAAAGTCGATGATAAAAATCGTTGGTCATCGAAAAAAGGGGGCGTGCGCCTGGTGCGCCCCCTGTATCCGCGCCTGCTAAAATATCAGCAGCAAAAGGGGGACCCTTAAAACAACAAAGTGCGTATAACAGAAGAAAAAAATAAAAGGAGATTATCAGCAGAGTTGATGCCAATGTTCAGGGAGGCCCATGTCCTAATTCGGGGAGTGATGGTCTCTCCTTCTTGTCCCGTAAATTCCTAGGTGCGTCGAGGAGGATTACTTTGTATGTTATAGAAAGGAACTCCCTACGACAACCTTTCGCCCAGGGAAGAGAGCTGATATCTCAATAGAACCTGCAAAATTTCAAATTTTCCCTTCAAAGAAGCTTCGCCCGTCTTCCTCCACAGCCACCAGTCTCGGCTGTTAACAAGGCTTTCAGTTGATGCACCCTCCTACCCTCGCTTAGATTGGTTCCAGCTTTGAACAAGTCACGTCAGTTTGTCAGTTTGAGTTCAATTATATTGTAATGACAGCTGGAGAATCTTCTGTCATTAAAATAGAGTAAAATATTTCATTCAGAGTAAACTACAAAATGAAGTGATAAATAATTTAACTTGTAAACAGACCTTGTCCAACTATGAGGTGAATGACAGTGTCAAAACTCAAAAACCTCTAGTAACTGGCATATAAGTTTCATAGATCCTATTTTCATTCGGAGTAAAATACACATTGAAGTTACGACTAATCTAAAACTTGTACACATACCATGTCCAACAACATTGTGAATGACATTGTCAGACACTTCCATACCATGTGTTCCATATATTCCAATAGCAGTGGTGAAACAATAATGGAAGCTACACCCTTTTACATACGACGGAAAATCCTCCATTACTTCGCCTATGTGCAGGAATGCCAAGGAGTCACGAGAGTCTTGAAAACCTCTCCAGCCGGCTTGGCCAGTATGTTTAAACTGGACATTGGATATTCTGGCAGACCCTGTAGAATCAAAACGAATTTAATAATTTTACGCGTTAAAGCGGCATCTGAACAACGCTGATGATAACTATCAAATTTACATGAAAATATAAAATTTATACTAAAACTGTGTTTTGCTTCCTTCGTCAGGTAAGGTCAAGTAATGTTGGATGCATGAACAAGAGCAACTACTCATTAAATTGCATCTGCCAAAGACAAAATATTGATAATTGAAAGGGTTATTTTAGTTTGCAAGGTCATTTTTGAGTAATTGTTTATTAAGAATAGAATCAATAATTCTAATCAAACTAAAAGACTTGGGTACATTGGATCGAATGTAAGTAAATTTTGTTCACATATTTCTAAGGTAGATGTCTTCGGAATAACCATATTGAATGACTTAATGACCATCAGTGTGGGTTAATACACCTGGGAGAACTTGGTGGACTTCCCACTCCACGCATACTTCGCTTCAGACTTCAAGTTCGCCTTACAGGTTCTCAACACGCATACTCCTCCCTAATGTTGTAAATTCCGTCTTATAACCTCATATTAACAAGGCTAGTGTAATAAGAGTCTTCAGCAGTTCTTACTGTGGGGAATCACCATTCCAAGTATGAGATTCTCCAGGTTTAGGTTACTGTTCTGAAAGTGTCATTCTTGAGCGATTTTTACCTTTATAACTCGAGTGACTTTAAGAGACGTTTGACCACCACCAAACCCACTCGTAATTAATATGGGCCATCCATATCATGAGAATGATGCCCGGTGGATAAACCTTTTTGTATTACCGTGTTAAAGCTACATGCCAAATGCCATACATCACAAGACATCACATACACTGTCACAAACATATTCATACCCCTTTCACATACACATGCATACACATTCACAAACGACACCGCCATTGTATAGATTATTGCAATTCTTTAAATACATAAGTTTAAATTCATAGGTGTGGAATTTCAAATTGGAGTGACTGCATTTTCATCTCAACGAACTCAGATTTACCTATAAATTCTTTTCCATTCTGGGTAAGCTTTCCGACCAGAACACGAGCACCAAATGACTCTTCAAAAAGGTCATCATAATCCGCACCTTCTATTTTGATATTTCTGGTGAGAAGGCCAACCTCCGCAGACAGAGTATAATTTGCTGAACTGTTATGTAGCTGATGAGTTTTAGCTGAATATGTTCAAAGTTAATAAAAGCATGAACTACTCATAGTTAACAATAAGTAAATACGACTGTTCGAATTCAAAGCATATTTCACACCTAGTCTAATAGCCATATCCATGTAGAATATCCTACAGCTTGACCACCGTATAGCTACAAACCAGAGAAACACTGCAGAGTAAACCATTCCGTCTTGGATATATCGTGTCATTCATGTGTATGAAACATGAATGGAACTTAACCGTTTCTATCCCTGCAGCTATGTGACATTGAGAAAGATATGGTCATAATTATGTCACTCAGTGTTCACCACAATTTTTCCCGATATCACACTATCAATGATAATCCCAAAGCTGAATCCACGTAATTTCCCTCCAAGCATTTATTATTATTACGCATACGGTATGTTCTATCTCCGCAAGTCTGAGCAGCTTGCTAAGATATGAATTCTAAGAGTTGCTTCAAATAGTTGAGATCACGTGTTGAGAGGCAAATATTTAGATAAAACTAATCATGCATTGTCATAATAGCACAGATTCTTATATATTATCCACTCAATCATACAATTGTAGGCAATTACTCCCTTCTCCTATCAGACTCGGCAATTCAATAAACGTTTTGCCCTCAGTAAGATACTCTTTCAATGAAACAAACTTAATAATTGAAAGATTTGACCAAACTGATACTCACCAGTATGATTGTATTCAAAACTGCTATTAAGCCTGAATGTAAAATTATTAATCTTTTCCACAATGACAAATGTTTCTGTCTCCCAAGTTTCATATGATGTGGTGGTGACAAGTATTTCATCTCCCTCAACCCAGTCAGTCTCTTCAACCAGCTGTATGGTATCACTATTAACTAGGACTGTTTCAGCTAAATGGCTCCACGTGACCATCCTGTTCACACCATGAAGGTCTAAGTGACCATACACACCTTTGGAATGAAAAGTGAGACAATTTTATCAGAAGCGACTTAAGTCCTTACTTTTCAACCACTATGATAAGTGACAAGTTCTGATGCTCGGTAAACAGTAATAAAGACGTTTTTCGTTGATGAAAATTTTTCTAAACAACTTGAAAGCAAATGAAAATTGATTTAGTCTTTAAGAAACTGGGATTTTCCTTGCATCGTTAGAAGTTTCTATATGCGTTTTTAATTAAGACTGTAAGTTAGATTGCGTTTGTGTGGGGTAGGTGTTTTTTGACACTCAGATTGATTCCCAAAATTACATGTGACAGAGGTTAAACCTTCCATATGTAAATTGACAATCGGGATTTTGAGATTCTAATTGAAGTAATTCTGTAATGTGACATTGCTTGAACGAAGAAACAGTAATAACAATAATCGCAAGAGGTTCGTCACAGCTCACAGTATCAGCTCTATTCAATTTTCTACACAAGTAAGGACAAACATATTTACCACAATAATTCAAAGCGAGAATGATTTGAACAAGTTTGACTAAGCGGAGTCCTGACTTACAAAAACTACTCACCAAATACCTTAGAACCCATGGTGGATCCATTAAGGAGGAGTCTGTCTTGGGTCAAATGAGTACCCTGCAGGATGAAATGAAGTTGGTGGGTGAATGGTTCCTCTTCACTGACACCGGCTACCAGTCTTCCCCCATGGATGAGAATGTATGTTGCATTGACGGTAAAGTTGCGCATATCTTCAAATTCAAGGGTTCCATAGATGAACAGCTTTTCCATTCGAGGGAGGGGGGTGTCAGCAACCATCCAGACACCTGAGTAAAGAAAATAATAACCATTACGTAATTATAAATACACGAAATGGTCTTTACCAATCGTCTTCTTGGTTTATTGAATAATTTATGTGGTAACCGTAATTACAACACTTAATTGTGTGTACCAAAGTCTATTGAATTTTTGCATAAGTAATGTGAACTATAGACTTATTTTGGGTTCTGAACCCCTTTTAGTGGAACACCTGGCATAGACATGTTAAAGGCTTGGATATGAGACCCTGCAGGTTATAGGAGATAGAATTTACTTTAACAAGTTTTGAATATGTATTCTTTGCTAACTAGTTAATTATGTTCTCAAAACTAGCTAACACTCTTGAAACTGACGCACAAGATAATCATGATTGAGTACATAAACAGCATCATCAAACAAAGTAATTAAGAACACCAGGCCTCTTCTTCTTTGAAAATCTGCCTCGCTTTGAAATCTGCTACTGTGTTGATATATCCCTCATTGAAAAACAAGTTATGGTTTTAGCCTCAGATACAGTACCCTCTCGATGCACCACCCTCGGACTGTCTGTGTGTCTCCATGATGTATGCCACCCGTTTTTGCCTGTTGTAAGTGTGTTGTTTTCAGCTTAGCTACTCCAACATGTGGAATGGAACCGAAAAAAACCAGTCTTGACTTAAACTGGTCAAAACTTCCTCTCAACATGCCTTATTGTGACTCCCCCGAGGAAAGAACTTAAAACTTGCCCATATGGGCCACATGAAGATTTAGGCACGATGATTTTAATTTTTGGACTTTACATGAGAGAATTTGTCCATAAAACCTTGAACGCAGATAGCCCCTTAAAGCTCAACCCACACCCGTGAAAAAAACATTACTCCAACACATATGCTTTGCTGGTATATTGATTGGAGTGTATAGCATTGGTTCGAAATGATTGCGCAGGTGATCATTACTTCGGGGGAGGTGTACCGTCGGCCTTATATTACATACCTGCGATAATTTGTACACTGTCACCATCTTCTGGTAGGCCATATTTCCCTCCCCCCTTGTTTCCTCCCCAGCCATCTGGTGCATCGGCCCAAGACTCAACATAAGACCAGTTTCGGAATCCTGTTGGCCTCCTTGACAATGTTTCCGACAGTGGTTCAGGTACGGGAGTAACGCAGTTCTCATAGTAGCACTTGTAAACATCTAAATCCACCTTTTGATTAACTGGTGAAGATTTTCCATTACCAGTCACTGGAAAGAGATTTAGGTAAGGCTGTGACAGGCACTCTGCTTTTAAAGGGTTAACACGTTTTTAATAACTATTTAAAAATATGCAAACTCGGAGAAAAGATGACAAAACAACCAGAATGCAGAAATACATGACCTTCAATATGAGGTCATAACTCCAAACCTTAAGTATTAGTTCAAAATAAGCTAGACCTATCTTCTTTTCTGATATATAATTGCATCCTCTTACAATAGAAGCACTTCGTATTGATTTAGGATAAGAGACCTCCAAAAGTAATATGGTTCTTATACTCGTTGTGATGCATCTATGTCTTACGCAAGACAGATGTTCAAGAATTCTATCTTGGAATATTATGTTTACAAGATTTTCACATATATGGCCATGCGTGAAGACATATATCTTCTCCCTCAAATAGCAATTAAAAGAAGATATTTGGAAGACACATGCAGATTCCAAAACAGCTTCCCCAAGGTATTATTTAACAAAGAATTTAAAATTTGATCTTTATTGATTCAACATAAAATTTGACCTCCAACGAAAACTTAGGCTATGTCGCATTCACACACCAAAGATAAGACCTATATCCAGAGTTGTTGACTCGAGTCAATGACTTGCCACTCGAGTCGACTCGAGTTACATTTTTGTGACTTTTGACTTGACTGTGACTTGAAGGACACTTGACTTGCGACTTGACTTGAGAAATTTGAAAAATGAGTGGCACGTGACTTGACTTGACTTCCAGAGAAATGACTTGTGACTTGACTTGACTTGAACATATTTGACTCGGGTCGTCGAGATTGGAAACCATCATAATTTTTTAGCTTTACTAATTATTCATACTCTCATGCAAATTGTTTCCGCTATTTACGTCCGATATTGAAGATCGCATCCTTATCAACATCGTAGTATATCGATAGCGCACATATACTGTGCGTATACAGGTATTACACCATATTACTTGGAAAATAGAGTGACACTCCCCCGCAAAGTGGTTTCACGGTTCCAATGCAATGTATCACTAGCATGCAGGCCGGATTTACAAACGTGGGGGCCCAAGGCACGAACCTATGTGGAGGCCCTCGGATAGTCATTTGGCTCTGAAAAAAAGAACTGATATGATAGATTGGGCTATACGCGTAAACTTACCATTTCGGCTGTTGGGCGCTTATACACATACCATAAATGTTCAACAATTTTAGGCTGTAAGCCAGATGAATCATCGCAGTGGCGAATCCGGGATTTGCTTGAGAAGAGAGGGGGATTTTAAATTGTCAAGAGTTACCATTGCAAAATAGTGACCTGAGGGTGAAGTTTTCATTTCTTTTTTTTTCAGAAAAAACTCAAGGTACAACTTAGTCTATTTATCTGTTGGAATTAATTACTTTGTAATTAAAGTACCAAAACTAACTGAAAGTAATATAAGGTGGACCTAGCCATAAGGCTTTTGGGACAATTTCATTTCATAAAAAAATCACGAATTTTCACACCTTTTTTTTTTGTCGAGAAGGATGATATAGTGGGGTTAACTACCTGACCAATTGTTGTAAGAATTCATGCTTGGATCTAGGGTTTGGGTAAAGAGGGAAACCTATGTGACTTCGGTAAGCAGTGGAGAACAGTATGTGAGCGAAGCGTAGACTGAAACACCTCCTAGATCACCAGAATTGGCACTTCCCAGGCACTATTTGCCTGCGTAATGAACGGCATCAAAGGCATGTATATTACTGATTTTTCTTCTCCGTAAGTCAATAAGGAGTCCATGTGTCCCCATGGTTGTGCGCCTACTACTATTAAGCCGTGCAACTAACTGCTCGAGAGCTTGCGAATTTTTTTCTGTCTTATTGTTTGCTTATAAAAGACATTCGAACTTCGTCGGGGAAGTTTATACCGATTAGGACTACAGTTTTACGATTAAGATAATTCATAAAGAATACAAATATTGATTTTTTTTCTTCAATACATACACACCGCGTATGAAAAGTGAGACCACGCAATTCTGAATATAGCCAAAATTTTTGCCATTTTCAATGATGTCCATTCAGTAGCGACAGTCATTTGCGAAAATTGAACCTCCTGCTTAAATTGCATGTTTTGTGAACACAATATTACGCGACTCTCAGGCACACTAAAAGGGGTGTCCTACCCAGACAGAGCGCTTGACTGAATTCCAGGTATCAAATTAGTGATACCTTGCTGGAGTGAAAAATGAAATTCTGCCAAATTTATTCAGTCGTGTGAAAGTATCGATATTTAGATCACTACCTTAACTGATTTTTTTTCTATTTCATTCTATTAATTTTCTACCAGTTTATTAAGTGCCCGAAAATTGTATCGATGTAGTTTTCCTCTCCTTCCTCAATGAAACTAAAAGTTAAGTAATTTATGAACAATCTGAGAACAATACCACTCCTTCAGATTTGTCTCTCTTCACACCCTCCCGATAGTACACAACATTTGGGGGCTCTGTTGTGAGGATATTTAAATTTAAGCTACACGGCGTCTCCCGATGACCCTAAAATATGATAACCTTGTTTCGTTCGGGGCTCTCTTGATGTGGAGACCCCTGGGCATGTGTCCCGCTGGACCATGATCAAATCCAGCCCTGCTAGCATGGACAATCAGGAGTAACCCTTCACAAGTCATGTTACTCTGATATTAATTGAAGAATGTAAACGCACGTGCATCATAGCCAATGTCATATTTACCGAATTTGGCAGTATTCGGTTTCCCCAGTAAATATGAGTGTTCTGTAATTCTATAATTGTGTGGCTCTAAAAGCTTGGGGATTGGTCTGCTGTACTTCAAAGTCAGGACCGTCATTCATCATGTGTGGCTCTAGTGAAAGTTATCCTGCATCATTATAAATTCATGAGATTTCCCATAACATGACTTGTGATCGACAAGGGAAGAAATAATTTGTGACTTGACTTGAAGAACTTTGACTTGTAACTTGACTTGACTTACAAGAAAATGAAGTGACGTGTGACTCGACTAGGCTTGACCGAAAAATAATGACTTGTGACTTGACTTTGTCGATGAATGACTTGTGACTTGACTTGACTTGAAGAAAAATGACATGCCAACAATCTGCCTATTTGTACTTCCTGTGAAGAGATATTAAGTAAACAAGGTTTTCATAGTTTGACTTATGAAGATGCAAGTTGACCCTTGACCCAACAAAACCAGTAATGCACCTTTTCCAAAAAGTCTGCTCATACCAGTAACAGTTGGGTCAAACCAGTTAACACGCCACAGTTTCATAACTTGTTTGAAAATTATCCATTCCTTTATCATTAGATATGGCGATAATAAGTTGTGAGTGAGACACACACATACGCACAAGTAGGTTTTACATTCAAACCGAGGACCTCATTGTTATCTCCTTTGTGTTTGCTTCCTTAACCCTTACGTTAACAGAAGACTGTCTATTGTTGAAATTTTCGAGGACTTGAGAAATCTATTGAATTTCAGAGGACCTAAAATGCATTGTTAAGGTCCTCAGTCTGAATGCCAAACAAACTCTCCAGAACGCACACTTGTTTACACATCACCACAAATACATACGTTCCTATCACAGCGAAACCAACATTCTTTGCTTTATCAAGAATTGAAAAAGAAATCTTATGTATATCACATATTTTTTATTGTTCTGAAATGTAAAGAAATGTTCACAGTGGCAATGACTAATTGAAAGATTTGAGGTAAGAATTAAAGCAGAGTGATGTACATGACGCTAGAATTGAAAACCAAGTTTTAGACATGCCTAGTTGACCACAATTAATTCACAATCTGTCAGACAACTTCCTTTGCAGCTCTCTTGAGATCAATACAGGTAAAGGGGTTTGTAGTAATATTGCAATGAGACACAGATGTATTAGTGATCAATGAAGACCATCACTGAGAAACAGCTCTTAACAAAAGGATGGCTTGACCCCCTAACGACTGTTTGATCAACAAAGTCAGCTTGTTTACAAAAGAGATTAACTGTTGCAAGTGTAGAGATAAGCGTCACCCGGGAAAAGGGCTAAATTCCTATTGAATTCTAGAAGCATGTAGGCTAACAAGTACATAAACTATTTACCAATATAGGTAAGTTGTCTCGTATTGTTGTTAAAGGTGAAATTTCCATGATAACTGGTAGTAGGATCAGGAATGTCATCCATTCCATTTGAAACAAGTCCAACCAATGCAAAAGCGTCCGGTCTCTGAATAAAATCATGTGTAATATATACGTACTCTCCTTCCTCAAATTCATCAAAACGGCCCATGTAAGAAATGTTGGTAATATGATCTACATTTTCAAATCGCATGTTGTACGTTTTCCCTTCCACCAATGTAGCCATCCAGCCCATACGGTGAGTGATTCGCGCCTTGCGGAACGGGATCGTTGATACTCCATGTTCATTTTTTAGCACAACATTTTTGTAGAGGAGTGATACTGGCGAGGGTCTGTTCCAGGCAAAACGATGAAGTTTGACAGTGTCATCACATATGGCTCCAGGTATTTCCCCAAAGCTGAATTTACTCACATTAAACTTGCAGTAGCTTGGAGGTAGGTTGCCGTTTTGTGGGACCACAATGTAATTAGGGTTTCCTGTAAGAGATCCATCGTTGTCTTCAAACCAACATTCATGTTCCCACTTAAAAGCTGCTATGTTGGGAGTATTGGACCACTTAAGGTTTTGAAATCGAGTTTGAAAACCTCCCTGGTTTACTTTACAATGTCCGCAAGCCTTAATGGCTACGCAGTGGGAACGGTTAAAATTAATGAACTTAACACCATCGACAGTCAGATATTTGCTCTTGGGTAATTGTACTCCAACAGAAGTGCACTCCCCATTTTCTCCGTTACTATTTACATTACTGTAACCAATAACAACACTGTTGTTGATGTAGCCTCCTGCCTCCCCCCACGGACTTTTTACAGCTTTGAATTCCAACCCTGAGATATTGGCATCTGAGATTAAAAAGTTGTGAAACTGCACTTTTTTAACCTTCACTGCCTTTGCACCACGATAAACTTCCCAGGCAGAAAAGTTCTTAAACTTGGCTGGCTCCATAGGGAAGTAAACAGGGGAAATCCAGAGTCCACACCGACCCACAGTATGTGCTGTGTTATTATAGAACAGCCCCAACGGTAATGTCCTTGGCTGAATATCAGACGTAAAAGATGGCCCTTTTGGGTGCTCTGGAGCATTGTACCAGAATCCAAAATGGCTGCATCCTGCCGCAGCGTTATGCCTTACGGTGTTGTTGGGGTTTGTAATCCAGTAGGCTGCTGGTGTGACATCAACATTTAATAGACTACTACTTGGTCTTACAAAAACAGCTAGGTTATACTGAAAGGTATTACCAGACTCAATACCATCCTCTAAGAGGAAAGCATGTCCCATGACGTTGTAAGCAACATTGTGTTCCACAAGGAACCCATGGACACCTTGGACGGAGAGAGCCCTGTTAAAGGTGTTGTAGATGCTGCAACCTCGTACATATGACCCTGTGATATCTCCAGACATACGACTATTAATTGGGTAGCGGCCAAGTCTAAATGCCTGTCCTGCGTGGGTGACCTCTACGTAGGAAATTCGACCCTTGAGCAAGTCTTTGTTCATCTCCTTTGGAGAGAGCATAATATGTGCTCCAAATTGGTCAATACCTGTTTCTTCGCTAAACCGACCCAAGAAGCAGGTTTGTGTGGCACACTGATCTGCAGATGAAGACAGACAAAGACAAGATTTTATAAAAAGCAAAATCTTCCACACATCTCAGCTTCTTAATATAACCTGTATACAGAAATTTTTATTGCACTGTGGGAACAGTCAAAATCACAATCGATGTATGATAAGATACGTATGCTAACTATATACGTTTTTACGCTACACAGTTCCTTTTCCCTTCTAATTTCAAGAGTTTTATCACTTTTACGCTATGCTGTCTATTGATCTAGTATTATTTTTCATATGGTATAATGTAAGAGTGTGAATACTTTGAACTGAACTAGACTTCAATTAACCAAAGTAAGTAGTAACCTTGAAACTGATATTTTTAAATCTTACTGTCATCAAAGGTTGCATCACAAGCTCCAGTCTGTTCTGTCCGCTGCTCATGAATAGAGCCACGGAACTTGACATTTCGTGTAAGTAGGCCAACCTCTGCTCTGGTATTAAGAACTATGTCATCAATGGTCTGCGAAAGAGAGATATGGGTATATTCCACCGCAGGTGAGAATGTCAGGGTCATATTGTCATCAGAGATGGCTATGAGAAAGTACAAAGATAAACAGTTAATGCCAAAAATACTCATGCAATCATATTCATTGAAAATAAATGTTTCCAATTATACTTCTTCTAAACAATCTTTCACTTCTACTAAAATATCTGTCCATTGTCAAAATTCTAATGCTAAATTTAAGTGTTTACCATTTATGACCTAAGATTATACTTTTACCTGACCACAAGTGCATACCATTTGGTGAACTGCATTGTCATTGAATAACATGACAATATAATTAGATATAACAATAATACCAAGTACACCTTGGATAGCATCTAGCAAGTTATATCATGTCTATGTGTTTTATTTCTTATCACCTGTTATACTTAACATCTCACTCTCCTTTTGGGCATTGTGGTGTCCACTAGCAGCAATGACAATTGTATCTCCAACCTTCCAATCAACTGGCTGCATTAGAGTCATGTTTATATCTCCCGGAGAAATAGTCGAGGCTAAATTGGTCCACGTGACGGCAACTGGCTTGCCTTTTAGATAGAGAAAAGATGAATGAGTATTGCACACGGACTATAAAACAGTGTATTTCTGATCTTTTGATATGAAATGAATTATAAAGTTATGATAGTATGACTTGGTGATTTTTGCATAGAATCTAGTTGACAAAA
Organism: Holothuria glaberrima; assembly: GCA_009936505.3. Classification (NCBI taxonomy): domain Eukaryota; kingdom Metazoa; phylum Echinodermata; class Holothuroidea; order Aspidochirotida; family Holothuriidae; genus Holothuria; species Holothuria glaberrima. The sequence goes on from WURT03049943.1 coordinate 13,814, forward strand.
TTAAATAGCTGTGATAAACGGACTACTTGATGCAGTGGCGGATCCAGGATTTCGCCGAAGGGAGGCCCAGACGAGAAATGACTTATAGCCGTCCTGGGGGAGGGGTCTAAGGGGACCCCCTCCCCTTTGGAAGATTTCACAAAATATGGAGGTCCTCAGGTGCAATCTGGTGCTACTTTTCGTGCAAGTTTGAGTAAAATTTATTTCCAATAAATCATGTATTCATGTTTTACCTGGCAAATATTTGCAATTTCGAACAATGAACTGGGATTTACGTCTTTTGGGAGTAGGTGGTGATGCAAACTACTTTTTAATAGGCTACTCCAGGCCATTTCATCTTGGATGCCCTCTACCACAGTGCCGTCGGAAGGTACTTTTGATTGGGGGGCTGACTTGTGCATGTTGAAAAAAAATGGAGTGTAGGTACGCTAAGCGCCACCATGAGTTGGCGCGTAGCGTATGGAGGAAATTTTTGAAAAAGTGCCTCCCAGATTGCAGGAAATGGCCCC
>WURT03049954.1:3020-14322 GCA_009936505.3 Holothuria glaberrima
AATTACTCCATTCCATTTTGTTGTTTAACTGCCTCTCAGCATAGCGTCTGTTTTCTAGGACCCAAAACTTGGAATAACTTACCTGAAAGACTTGTTGCTTCAGTAATATAAGTACCTAAAAAAGATTTCTTAAAGATTGCATAATACAAATTTGAATGTGAACTAAGGCTTAATTGTGTTTTATTTCCATATAAGTGTCATTGCTTTGTTTAGTTGTTAAATCTGCTTTTTTGCAAAGTAATTGTGTACTTTTGTTTTTCATTGTTAAGAGGTAACTCATTTCCACAAGCAGCTGCTGCTTTCTCTGAGTTGTCCCCAGTCTATTTTCTATTAACAAAAATGCACACTGTATCCAATGATTAAAAAAAGGCTGATTAAATGTCAATCAGTCAATGTAACCGTTGTACTAAAGAGTTTCAGGTTGTTCTTCTCTGTGAACTTTTAGGAAGATTGGCCCAAGAACACTAGTTTGGTCAGAAGCAGAGCTGGTGGAAGACAGTGCCTTCGAGTTTTCAGAGGTGAGAACTGAATTATTAGCAACATCACTTGAAGACTTTAACTTTGTTTGACTTTTTTGAAAAAGAGGAGGTTCAGGTGAGGATCAGAGCGGGCGAAGTAAGTCTAAAGATGTAAAAAGGGTTAGAAGCTTTTTTCACCTTTATCTCAACTGTAGCTCAAGCAAAATTTAACCTTATCTCCTTAACTTGTCACTCAGGGCAATAAAGGCAGACAAGGGGAGCCCACTTGAAGCTGGAAAAGAAAGTCCTGGTGAAGTACAAATTGTCATGCGACAGAATGTATCTGTAAGCTATGACTAATGATAAACCCAGAATTGTCCCTAGACATGTATTTTATGGAACTGAGATAAGAACCCACTTCTAGATTTGGCAGTGAATTTGTTACTTGAGAAAGAGCAACTTTATTAGTCAGTATGTGACCATTTGTAAATATATTATTCTGAAATTTCAGTGCCTCACCCCTTTGGGAGATTATAGGCTTAAGATGTCTCAATCTATCAATTTATGATCCGGATAGTGTTGCCTCTAAGGGAATGAAATTCATTTTATTTTAATACTCTAAAAGTATCGATTGTAACTGTCAAAAATTGCTCTTACTTGGTTCAGTGAGCATCATGTTACTTTAATTATCATTCATGATATTAGATGGTGCCTTTCCTTTAGTTGGACGTACTGTCAAGGGTATGCATAACGTTACGAATTGTTACTTGCATACAAAACAGAAAAAATGTGTGACCCTTTCATTTTATTTGTAAATTATCTGAAATGTATTGGAAGTGTCTTTTATTACTTCAAGACTTTATTGATGTATCAAGAAGCTGGCTAGGTTTACACTTTAATAAATAACCTAGAAAACAGTCCTTTGTAGGTTTTATTTTCAAAATACCCTGACAAAATAAGGGGATGTACTATGCTTTGTCTGTCACTTTGAGTTGTTATGTTAAGCTATTATGAAAGTTTCTCCTAATCTCGGTAGATGTGAACAATGAAACATTAACGGCAAATTACTCAGCTGACTATTGGTGAAAGTAAAAGTAGTATTACTATTTATACCATAGTTTGGTAGCAAAGCTTCACAGTAATAATAGTTTGCACCTTTTTTCTCTGATACTGTACCTTAAGAGTATGTAGGTTTAATGGTTGCATTATCAAAATGTGGTTTTTTTTGGGGGGGGCAGAGGGAGGGGGATCTTGGACTACATTAGTAATAATATTCCTTAGAGGAAGCGTCTATATGCCATATTATTTGCTAACTTTTTATGCAAGTTAAGGGCTAATCCAAGAGAGGTGAGGGGAGAAGGGGGGATCTGAAGGCCTATCCCACCTTCCAGCCATATTCTTTGTTATGTATGACACTAAGCACTAGCAATACTTTGGTATGTAGCCTATTTACCTCTTGGTGCCCTGTGGGCCCCCTCAATTCTTGATCTGCTCCTGTAAGCAATGTTCCTTAAAGTTGACTTTCATGCAGTACACAGATTGCAAGAAATGCTTGACTTAATTATGTCTGTGAGAGTATGTTGCAAAGTTTTTAACCCTGCAGTATTCACAGCTGATGTTAAAAGAACATGCTAATGGGCTATGTATACCTGCAGTCAGTTGATAAGCTAATGCTGTACACACTCTCTATTAATGTGCTAGTGTTTCACACGAACAACAGTTCTGAAAGTGAAATAAAGTTTCTCACAAGCTATTCATGATGATAATCAGTGAAGCAAGGTAATTCTCATAACGAGTGTGTCCATTAGGTCTTGCCTTTATTCTCTGATTAATTATATTGTAAAAGTAAGCTACTCAGAAAGCGCAACAAATCAAGGCCTCAAAACATTACAGGAAATATAAAACTTAAGAACATTGAACAGTTACAGGTTTGAGGGAAATATTCTAAAAGCATTCCAACATTAAAAATAAATATGAACATATTACACATAAGAGTACAACAAAGGCAAAGAAAGGCCCTAAAAGCAGAAAATGTAAATTAAAGTGAACAGATAGTCTGTATTTATAAAATGTCTAAGAGTATACAAAAACTGCAAGAAAAATTCCTACGAGTGATAAATTGAGTATGTGAATTGCATGAAAGAAACTACATACAGTATTTGTATCCTTGGTATTGAAATTTCAGACTTACCTAAACTTGTCAGTTTGAAGTTTTTTTGCCATCATGCATGCATCTGTTCCTTCTTACAGACAGAAAAGATGATTGAGGTTGCCGAAGAAATGCTTGGACCTTACGTTTGGGGGCAATATGACCTCCTGGTGTTACCCCCATCATTCCCCTATGGTGGCATGGAGAACCCTTGTATCACCTTCATAACTCCAACTTGCCTGGTAAGGACTATTTGGGTTTTCTTCTTTTGTTCTGTAGAATATTTTGTCGGTTTTTTTTTTTTAATATTTATAGAGCTGAAGTGAATTACTTAATTGGCTCAATTTCAGAGTGTCTTACTTTACATGCCACATTTCTATCTGTTGATTTAAAGGCTGATGGTGGATCAGATCATGTGTTTTCTTTTTTTCTCAGGCTGGTGACAAGTCTTTGGCAAATGTAAGTCAATTCTACCATTACAGCTTTTTTTTGGTTTTGTAAGGAGTAAAAGATCAATTTCAGTGAAATGACATTAGAATTTTCAACAATGTTAAGACATTTTTTTTGTTTTTTTTTTTTGTATAAAGTTGATTCATAAAACTTGACTCAAAACCCATCTTGTTAAACAATTTTGGATTAAAAGAGGATTAAGTTTGAAGGGCTGTGCAATGTAATTTTATGTGTCATATCGTCAGTCACATTAGAGTACTAAAAGACATTCTCTTTGTATATTTTAGTTCACCTACAGTAGCCTGTCTCAGAAAGTTTCTAACAGTATTACTTCAAAACTGATCAATGCAATGCCGCTACTTGGGTTGTTGTATCATAGTGCATATCATAAATACCTTTTGTCCTTGGGTTGTTTGGAATTGAGAATTTTAAAAAAAATTTTTTTTCACATTTTGTCAATAGTCCTTAATAGTTTTAATTTAGAATGATAGCAAGTAGCCATCTGGTTGTTCCATGTCTAATAAAAGTGGTAGTGTGGGAAGAGGATAATATAGAATATGTAATTATGTGCTACACTATTGAAGCATGATTGTAATTCTAAAATAGTAGATTTCTTGTAAAGAAAGTATGTTTAGCACAACTAATAATAAACATGTTGATCGATAAGAACACCAAATGTTGTGTCTTTCCTTCAAATTTTAAAATATGTCTACTGCATGTGATCCCTTAACTTACTTGTAGTTTTGGATTTTCATACAAAAGTTCAGTTGTCTCAGCAAAACACCTCCTAAAATCAGCTACAAGTTTCAAAATTCATGACTTGGCATGCAAAGTCTCCACTCTACATTGGATCAGATTCTTTGCCTGAGATCAAAACTGTGGTGATAAGGGGGAGGAGGGGAAATCTTTACCTGAACACAAGATGTAAGTTTTCAAAGTAATTTACAAAGACAAATGAAGAAAAATTTTTTGTAGTGCAAATGTCTTCCCAGGGTTGATAGTGACCCAAGATCAAGTCTTTTCATATTGTTCTAACTCTGGAAATATTATCGCAGTGACCACATATGTGCTGGATAAACTTGTCAGAGAATTAGGATGTAGGCCAAACATAAATTTGTTAGTATCAGTGCAGTGTTGTGGTTTGCTTGCAATCTCCTGATAAAATAAGGAGACAGACCCTGGGAGAAGCTGAGATTACCTTTTATATAATATGGATGTAAGAATGTAAATGAGATATAAATGAATGTAAGAGACAAGGGGTAGTATAAATCTCTAAAATTATGGTTAAACTATGATTTTATGATCCATCTGCTGTGTAGGTTGTTGCTCATGAGATCTCTCACAGCTGGACAGGAAATTTGGTAACAAACTGCAGTTGGGAACATTTCTGGCTGAATGAAGGGTTTACTGTCTTTGTAGAAAGGAAGATTATCGCCAGGCTTTCTTCAAAACAGCACAGAGACTTCCATTTCATTGGTATGTTTGTCAAATCTGATTGATGTAATGATATCAATTTTTAAAGCATTTTGTGGCGTTGAGACTACAACGAAATCTTGTGGCAGATATTGAAGGTCTTTATACATAGCACTTTATTGTATACCTTAACTTCTCAACAAAGGATAAAGTTCTCTAAATAATATAAACTTTTAACAAAATTACTCCTTGCCTCTTTGTATGATATATCTGGATCAAGTGGTTCATTTGTCCTCTGAACTAATGAAGCCTCTTTCACTCAAAAGGATATGTTGTAGACATGTAAACTCCTGTGTTTGTTATTGGTTTCACATGGTATTTACTGTAAACATTAAATATTGCAACTGCTCCCCCTAAATTTAAATCACAGTAGTGGCACCTATCAAATGATCTCTTTAATGTTTTCTTTTTCTTCAAGTTCTTCAGTCATGTAACATACCTGAAGTTTGTATGGAAGAGAACTAAACAACAGGTGTCTAGGTTCTATGACAGCTTTTAAGTTATTACTTCCATTGGCTCTGATATTCTTCTTATGTATCTAATGGATTTTCTTAATCTTATTTATCTTTAAAATCATTCAGTTGATGTGGAAATATGTCCATAGTTTGAATTTGCCAGTTGGTAGTTAAAAAAACTACATATCATATTATATCATAATATGATATGACATGTCATTACATGACATATGATATGATAGGATACGATACGAGATGATATATGATTTGATATGATTTGATATGATATGATTTGATATGATTCATGTGATGTGACAGTTTAGGGATGTAGGCTAACGAAAAGCCTCTAAATCTGCATCAAGATAAAATGAATGATGATATGAATTATTTTGGACATTGCAACTTCTTGTAAAGAAGAGTTTAAAATGCTTGGTGCTGTTGCCCTGGCAACTGACATAACACTGAACATCTTACTTCTGAAATGAACATTTTATTTGATTTATTTTTCAGGAGGATGGAAAGCACTCTATGAAGATGTGAGTAATTACACCTAGTTCTAAATTACATGTGTGTTTGCATATGTGGTTATTTTGTGACTTTCTTTGGGCTCAAGAGCAGAATGGCAAGTAAATTTCAAATGTTTGTCCCCTAGGGAGATAAGAAACATAGTATTCTTTGGTAGACCTCTCTTACACATTTTAAATGAATGGATGAGACTTACTGTAAGATAAAATGAAAAGAAAGAAAAAATGAAATAAGTTACTACATTTTGGTAACTTTATAATGTTATTTTTTTTAAATGTAATGTCTGGTTGCTCCACACAGGTTCAAAGGTATGGTGCTGAACATGACAACACCAAACTTGTCTTAAATTTGGAAGACGTAGATCCAGATGATGCATATTCAAAAGTTCCGTATGAGAAAGGGTCAGCGCTGCTGTACTACCTGGAGAAAACCGTGGGATCAGAGAGTATATAGTCATTTGATACTTTTAATATATTCACTGATTGCAACTAAAAGGAATCAGAAACTATTTAGTAGACCATAATGCTATTGAAAGAAAAATTGTTAGTATGATGGCTGAGATCCTAGGATCTCATGTGGCAGCCTGGGGTGCAGGTGGTTGGGGGCATTTGTGCCCCAGGACATGCACTTAAATGGCCTACTGAATATTGGAGGAGTCCAAAATTTATACAGGAAACCAAAGTAATCAATTAAGCTTTAGCTATATACTATGACTATTCTCAGTCTTAAACACTTGAGAACTCATGGCTTTAGATGTTCAATAGGTGATGTTACCTTCTGTGAATTGTGTTCATTTGGCATTGCAGCCTGTGCTGGCCATTCCAGCTATGTATAATAGATGTTAGTAGTACCCACACCCTGCTGGGACTTTCATATAATCAATGCTTATTGACTGGTATGATGACAACAAAAAGAAGCATGACAGCAACCCTTTTCAATTCTGGTTGCCATGGTCGCAGTGTCCATTAAAAAAATAAATCTGGCGACTGAAAAACACCTTTAGCAAGTGCTGTAGTTGCCAGCCTTTATATGAAACGAAAAAAATTGGCGACTTACTTTTCTTCAAGATAACCTTAAGACCCAGTCTCAAAGTACCTCACAAATACACCTGCAAATACACTGTAATAGAGTCTTGGGGTATAAGCATATTTGAACTAAGTACAAAAACAGAAAATTACATAAGACAAGAGGGAACAAGACAAGAGAGTAAGTGACAAATAATTTTATTACTTTTATTAATAATTTTATTAACTTTTATTGTTTATGTATAAAGATGAAGAAAGCCCTGCTTGTTTATGAATAAAGACTTTAAGAGAGTCAATGTGTTCTGTTCATGTTTATTTTCGCTGAAGCAAAGACATCGCAAAACATTATTTACATAGTTTTAAAGACCGAGTTTAATATCAATTAGATGTGCATACATCGCTTGAAGGACTTGGGTTTTCGTCTGGGTACCTCAGCTTTCCTTCGTAGCAAAGCTTGCCTAAATGTTGATTGCGTTTTGGACCAGTGGACTTGTCGACATTGCTTTTGCATCTTGAACATATGGCTATGCTATCTGTGACAGAACAAAAATGAAAATAAGTCACTCTGGAGTTCATTAAAATAAAGTTGTGAGAACTTTTGAAGCACGTATGGAATACTTACTAAATCACTTTATATTTCTTCGTTGTTTTCAGGTGAATTTGAAGAATTTTTGAGGTCATACATTGAAAAATTTAAGTTCAAAAGTATCACCACAGCAGATTGGAAAAATTTTTTTATGTCTTTTTTCCATGAAAAGGTGAGCATTTTAGAAGTTATTGAAAGGTCAGTTTTTTATTGTAAAGAAAGAAGTGAATGTTATTTTACAAATTCTGTGATGTGAAGAGAAAGTGTTACAAATTTGAAGAACCAGCCTGGATAACATTTGTTTGGAAATGTATAAACTTTATTAAGGTGACACTGAGATGGCCACAAATTTTAGTAAAGAAAAGACACGGTATATTCAAGAAAAATTGATGAGGAAATGAGGAGTGGTTTAGATTGTAGGGATAGAGCCCTTTACAATCATGGTTGCACCTTAAATTAGTGTGCAGACATAAACATTGATTCATATTACTAAAACTGGGAAAATGTTGGCTCATTGAGTATCATTTTATGAGTCTGGTTTTAAGATTTTTAAGATTTCAGAGATTTAAACAGTATATCTTAAGAAATGATTTGAAAGATTGCTGTTTGAAAAGTCACAAGAAGGGCAGGATGTCTTTGCAGAATTTCCCAAATTTCTTTCTTTTTCTTCATTTGAATAGGTTTCATCTGGAGTGTTTGATGAGGTAGAGTGGGATAAATGGCTGTTTGATCCAGGGATGCCACCTGTAAAATCAAAGTAAGAAATAACACTTTATTACTCTTGTAGAATTATGTTTGTTAATCATTTTCTCGGCTGGCAGAGTGGTACAAACTGCTTTTCATCAATGCGTTTTTCAAGTACCTTTTGAATATCACTCAAGGTAAGTGGGCTTTTTTCTGTGTAGTCTGGCTTTCCTCTCACTTGGCATGGTTTGCAATCAAAAAGGGTTGCCTGCTGACAAAGAAGTCTGCATGCCAAACTGAAGTACCCTCAAGCAGACCAGTTTAATAATCAGCTGAAAAATTTCACTTTTATAAATTTATTTTTAATAAACTGTTGGAAATACAAACCAGTTATTAGGATGTGATGCTACAGCTGAGTGGATATGAGGAGGTGGCTTTTGACGCAACCATTGCACATGTCCAGGGTGTCAAGCTCTCCCTCACACCCACATCTGCTCACACCCGCACCTGTTTTGACCACAGAGGACATAGCACAAAATTCTGCCCCCCCCTGCATACTTTCCACTTTGAAGAATCCACTCAATAAGCAGACATGTGGCATGCCCCAAAGTAAGTTGTTGTTGGTTAAAAAGTGATCCGTAAACATTCATGAGTAATACAAGCTAATGTTGTTGCTGCACTGCCCCCTAACCCTCCCCTCACATTGGGAAAGTGGTCTGTGTCAAGGGTGCAACAAGGCTAAGCATTAAGGTGGTTATGGGTTAAAAACTGGTCATCATAATGTCTTTTTTGTTCCATCCAATAGTTAGTTATGATTTATACAATTGAACAGACCATCTTTTTTGACAAAATCCAAATTTGACCAAAACTACTGAATTGAATTGAGAAACTACCTGACATGAAATAATTGTCAGATCTTGAGATTATTTTTTTCTTCATGTAAGGTTCAGTAGGAAGGAATTGCCTCCCGAAGGTAACTCTAGCATTTCAAGTGTGGAATTTAAGTAGAATATCATGGATGTAAAATTCCGTCCTTTTCTGGACATATGAGGTGCTTAGTGTGCATGTCTTATAGGATGCAGTTATCTGTGTGGAATGTTATGTCACCGAAAGACTCTTAGTGAGACAGATAAAAATTTATGTTATGTCTCAATTCAAATTGTAAAATTATGATAAATACAGATTAAACTGTTTTGACACATAATCAAGTTAAACGATTGATGTGGTTCTATGTTATTCTTTGAGTCAGAGTACGTGAAAACATGCAAGTTCCTTTTTCTTTTGTTGTAGCTATGATACAACATTAAGTACTGCATGCTCAGAACTCTGCAAGAAATGGTCTGAGGTATGTATTTTACTTGTATCTTGTTTTTTGTTGTTTTTCATTATTTTTATTCCTGTTTTCAATAGATGCAAGATGAGGTGGATTATCTCTAAATAATCTGGCCTTGTTTCATAAAGAGTTTTGATTGATAAGTTAAGTTTGATCTGTCATGCATTCGTTCTATTGAAATTAAACTCGAGATCGATCTTAACCTTTTATGAAACAAGGCCCAGGCTTGCTTTCTTTGAGAAGCTATGAGAGATTGGGGGAAGAGGGAATAAGATGTTGGACTTGGATCCTATTTTTGCTTGTTCAGTACTTGGGTAGTTCAGTATGAAATATCTGTGGGCCAACTGCGTTATTTTACTCCTCTCTGCACACTCAAGTGTTGAACTGATACCTGTGAGGTTACTGATCTGTGGGTGTGTGTATTGCTGCAGTTCTTGGAAGAGAATTTTTGTAGGAACTTCAAATTCTGAGTTTAATCATAAAGGCATATCCCCCCCCCCCCTCTCAAAAAAAAAAACTCAAATGTTTATTTTGAAGAAATGTGTTGTAAGAAGTAGTTCATGATGTATTCTACTGAGCATAAAATTGTTAGAATATTGTGATGTAGCAACAGAATAAATGGTAATGTTATCACATATTTCAGTCTGTGAGCTTTACTTGGAATTCTTTCAATATAGGACAAGACATATCTCTACTAGAGCTTTTTTCTATGAACAAGAAAAACTAGAACCCATCAATAAATTGCAAGTATCATGCATCAATGTTTTCTTACATCCTGTCATCAAGTTGCTGTCAAAAAACTTTTAGTCGGGATCACCCATTGTTTTATCCTTATTTTCACAAGACCACAAGACATACTTTTTCAAGAGAGCCCCCCCTCCCTTTCAAAGAATGTGACAAATGAAAAGTTACAATATTAAGGCAAAAACTTGTAATTTTCATATTTTGAAAAATTGCTCAAGGGTTTTTTTACCCCTCATCCCAAGATATGTTTAGCTCTCTTTTGAAAATGATACAAATTATTGATGTTCCCTGTGTTTTTCAGCAAATTTTATTTAACAAGAACAATGTAGCAATTTTATTTTAAAGTGCTTGTAACTATCATTCAACTGGTAAATGGTAAAATGTGTAATATTTGCATTTCAAGCTTTATTACCTGCTGAAATTTTCATCACTTTGTCTCAATTCTGTTAATATGTTTCAGGCAGAAGACAGTGAACTGATTAACTTTTCATCTGTAGATATTAAGGATATGGATTCTGGACAAATCATAGAATTTCTCACCTTGCTCCTGTTGGAGGTAAACATAAGTTTCCTTTTTAAGGTCTTTTAGATAATTTTCTTATTGGTATGAACATGTTTAAGGATCAACCAAATTTGAATCAGTCTTCATGGCTTTCTTTGTGAACAGATACTCTCTGTTCATTAAAGGAAGGATTCAAGCAAAAATTTAACCTTCATAAGTGAAAGAGGAACTAAATCTACTCAATTTGGTAAAACTTACATTCAAATCAGACTTGTATTACTCGAGATATCAGCAAATGAAGTTATCACATTGTGACTAGAAGTGAGCTTGAGGTTATATCATTTCCTCACATTGATTACATATGCTTTGTTTCATTTGGTTTTTTTGTCTGTTGTGTTGGCCTTGAAATTAATAGGGATAGGACTTCCCTGTGGGAAATGTGAAGTTTGTAATTTTCCCATGACTCTCATGCAACCACATTGCAATAACATGGGATTGTTGAGGAGAAAATTAGTTGTAAAGTTCAAAGAAAAAGAAAAGACTGCTCATTAATGTGAGGGTATGATGTCATATATGCTTGCTTCAAGTTCACTTTGTGTTGAAAATGTGACAACTTTACCTGCTGATATCTTGAGAACCACACATCAGATTTCACTTTAAATTTCACCAGATTGCTTAGAATAAGTACCCCGCTAACAAAACTTGATTTGAGCTTAGACCCTTCTTTGAACAGAAACAGGAGTTAATTTGCTGCCAATATCATTAATTTATGAAAGAAAGAACATAGTTTTTGGTTCCTTGCTTTAGCAAAGGAACCTATGTAGTCAGGTTGGCATGCGTATGTGTGTGTCTGTGACGCTTGCTTCGGTACACTGTAACTCAACAAGGGAAAGATGGACTAAACTTAAACTTGGTATA
>WURT03049965.1:0-14322 GCA_009936505.3 Holothuria glaberrima
AGGTCCTCTGGTTTGGTACACACTAAACACTTAATGTGTTTGTTGTGGTGTAATGTCCTGAAGGTGGTTTTGAATACATCTACAGGTGTACTATAAGACTCTTTACCCCAGCTATACACAGTCCAGCACAAGTTGATCTGCTTGTAAGAGAAGTTAAAAAAAATATGTGACAGAGTCCTCCAAGTATAGGTAATTAAACATTGGTAGAGGCATGATGCATGCCAGTAATGAAGTTTAGGCTATTGACCTCAACGCAAACTTTAGCTTGAGAGCAATGTAGGAGTCTTCTGGACTACCTGCCTCACTCCTCCACAGAATCCTGGAGCCTTGTACAGCTAGCAGCCCTTGAATTTTGAAGCGTGTGTGGGTGATTGCACACCACCACTCGCCTCAAATCACATTGAGTGGTGCAATTTTTGCACACTAGATAAAGAATGGGAACTCAGGTAAATCTATTAATGTTTCATAAAATAGCACACCTACCACACTCCTTAATTTCCTGAGGAGTGTGTTTTGTAGCACACCTTGAAAATCTAAAACTCAAGGCCTGTTGTAGAGTATCTTAAGAACTATACATTCCATTGCAAACATTTGACATTCTCATTTACAAGATTGTCTGTTTGTCCTTACACAATCAGCCATGTAATTAATTTGGTTCCAGCCCTTTTTAGGGGGGGGGGTTGCTTGCTAAGAAAATATAATGTTTGTTCCATATAACAGACTTATATAGTGAGATGTTTACAAACATGAAACCAACAAGGAGAATATGGTAGAAAGGCTGCATTTTATGGGAACTCTAAGTGTGGGTGCATCAGTGAGTAGCAACATCCCTGGTCCCATGTCAAAGCTTTGGCATCAGCAGATTTCTGCAGGCCTGAAAGTGCGAGGCTGAGCCATCCAAAAATAAAGAAAATAATCCTATGTGCCAATAAGCGTTAGACAGTGTCACAAAATAAATACCACACGGTGTGTGCATACCTTCCTTTGGCCTTATAGTACCACTCGCCCTTAAAAGGGAAATCTTCTCATCGGAGACAGTTTCAGTTCTCCCAACTATGTTACTTCTAACCCCTCCCATAACTGTATTTAGCTTCTCCTTGTGCACACACAAACATAGTTTATTGCTTAATGGCCATCTCCTGGTGCATGGCATACAAGGTCCAAATGTGTCATAAAAACACTCTCCATGCATGCACAGTAACATGAGCTGCTCTGCATCATGAATTTTGTAACTCTGATGTCAATCAAAGAGTAGTCACCAACTGAGACTTTTGTTTACCCCACATGAAAGTCAAACTTGGGGTGATGCAAGGCTGTCTTTAAATGTCAGAAAGCACACAGGATCATGCTGTCTAGTGACTTTCAGTTTTTCATTTCCCCAGTCAAACTTTCTGATTTTATACAGTTCTCTACAGAAATGAACTTTATACCCACAGATATGTCTCCCCTGCAACATGCAGATCCTGTACAAAGTAAACATCATTTTAAAACAGGTGAATACAACTTTTAACTGAAATGAAGCTTTGTTTCTATCCAGATTTTACTTTCACTACATATTATTAAATGATAGTGCATGTTCAATCTTTTCTGGGTGATTCCGGGGAACGCCTATAGGTGATTCTGGGAAGAGTGGGTGAGTTTTTGCACCTGTAATATTATTTCTTATAAAGTTATCTTAGGGAAGGAACGTGGGGGCTTACTCTCCCCCTCACGGCTCCAGCTTATTGCCTTTACTCACCTGGAACACTTTACTCCGAACAACTAGGTTATACAGTCTTGTCCTACATCTGGACCTTGAGTAGCCTATACACTTACTGTACATGCTGCAGACTGTGGCTGTTCTGTATGTTATGTGCATAAAACATTAAAGTACAATTATTGCAAATTAATAGAACATATGCTGCAAGTGTATGGTTAAAGGCCTTAACCCATGTTTTTACTCTTTTGGATAGGGCATAACTCCACTGATATTTGCTCCCTTACATAAGAACTACTGTACAATAAAAAAAAAACCAAAAGAGGATAATCCTTTGTGTCCTGGTTACACTGACTATCAGTGGCAGCTTGTGGTCTAAATATTTGGAGTGGCAAAATGGGTTACTTGCTGGTCCGAAGGATTCAACGGTCCCAAAGGCGCAAAGCGCTCCCCTGGAAGGCGTGGGGTCCAGGAGCCCGCCTTAGGGCCCCTTGTGTGGTCCAGGGGCAATACTCCGGTGGGGGTCCAGGGGCCGAAGCGTACAGAAGCTCTGCGATGTTTACAGAACTGGGTGTATTAGAACGAAGCATTTATCTATTTTCACATGGTATTTGATGAGCACTACACAGACTATTTTTGAAAATATGTGCATGGCAATATTTTCCAACTTCAATTTTATGCTGCTAGGATACTAGCGCGATATACCATATTTAGTTGCTAGGCAACGTAAGTATTGCCAAAAAAAAACATGCTAGTTTCAAGCAGGATTCAACATGGCGACTGCACTTTATGTTTTTTTTTTTACTTTTTCTCACAAGTGCTTCCATGCAGTCACTGATTCCAGATCACACCCAGGCATGTTCTCAAAAGATTCTCTGAAGGGAATACAAGGAAAGCAATTACCCTTGCCACATTCTGCAATGACATGCTATAAGCCATTTGTACTATGTGTACCAGCTGGGTGAAAACCGATACTGACAGTACATGCAGCCTATTTGGTCCCACTCCCTTGATTTCCAATATTTCTTCAAGACTTCTCTTCCAAAATGGACGAGTTGGTAAACTTTTGATTCATGTCAGTAAACATGCATATAACTGCAAGCTGCAGTTAACATTCAGCTTATCCTTTTTGAGAGCGCACTATAACTGGTGTATGTATACAGAGTGAGGGAGCGAGACTAGGGAGGGCAAGTCGAAGGCTGCCCGTACCTTGCCCAAGGTTGCCCATACTTCGGAGAAACTGGCCACTCACCTTTCATTATTTCAGCAGATAAAATGTAAGTGCGCATGCTCTCACCATGTTGAGTGGGGCAGATTACAATCTGCCCATGATTTACGGGATGGATGAAAGGGATCGTGTGCTAAGCGGGAAGCTGCTACTTAGCAGGCAAAAACTGTGTAGGCAAAAAGGGGCAAATACGCTGACTAAGCAGACAAGCTTTTGTTAGAGTGGATCGAGAGGGATATATTGGAAAATGAAAGTAAAGAAATAGTAGAATAATAAGTTGTGTTTCACTCATCTTCTTATAAATCAGATCCTTATTATTAGGAATTTCTTGGAGGGGCACTGCCCAAGATGCCCATTGCCAAAAACCGCCATTGCTGACTGTATATGTACCTTACGGCAAGACTTGCTTTTCCATGTGTTTGTAAATGTAGTGCTCAAGGGTGAAGTCATCATTTTAATTAAAATCATCGAGAAGCTGCATCTGGCCAAGAGAGAAAGAACGATGGATCCACCCCACACATATGGTCAAACACCTTGCATTAGCTCCCCCACCAACTTATTACCAGGGGTGATGTCCCCTCACTATATTAATGACCGATCGAAGCCTCCATGTCAGAGTAGTAAAGAGGACCATGTGATGACTTTGCAAACGGATCAAAGCAGCTGTTCCCTGTGCCACCTTACCCTTTGAGAAAAATTTCTAAATTCATAAGGGGGCCTCTGTGGTAAATCATAATCATGCATGGCTACATGTTGATCCCCCTTTGACACTAGATAATACCATGGCAATGTGATGACTGGCATGGGGTAATATAACATGCTGCAGTCAGTATTTTGACAGCATACACTGTGTTAAGTATGCACGCTTAGTCAAGTCTACAGTCAGCTGATAACACATACTGTAGGCTATGAACACATGCATGCACATACTGTGCTGTGCTATACAGTATACAGTATTAGCTATGCTAATTAACACACATTTCATATCACTACACATATATGTAATGTGCCTTGGCCATGTGACATACTGAACCCACAGGCCTGGCTTATTGGTAGATAAACTAGGTTCATATCAATAAGTTGCTGAATAATTCAAGAAATTTGGTTTATCCACCACTAAATTGTTCATCGTGGTTTATCGTCTCAAATAACAAAGTTAAGCAAGCAATAAACCAGGTTTATATCGGCTGATAAACCAAGTTTTTCATTTTATAAACCATGTTTATTAGTCGGCGATAACCTTGGCTTATCGCCCCATACTAACCTACTTATGATCGATAAACCTGGTTTTTGAATTATGTTCGGCATAGGGCCTAGGTCTAGCCTATATGGCTTGCCATACTATGCATGCTAGTGTATTTCATAGCCCAAACTAGGGCTAGATGTGTGACCCCCGTGCCAAACATGAAATTGCACGAGCCTATAGTGTTGGCCTATTAGTATTACTACTAGGCCTACTTGTATTAGCCGAAAAAGGGCAGGCTGTATGAACTATGATATCCTGATTTACAATGCTGTGCTGTAGCCTGTAGGCCTTGAGTATTACTACAGTCTATCCTTACTACAGTATATGCATAGGCACCGCAGTTGGAACTCCTGTCAAAACACTGCATTCCTTCTTTTTAAGGCCATCAGATAACACATTAATTTACAGGGATTACTAACATTACCTTTTCTTAGGTTCTGTGCGCTATCATTCGTAGTAAACTAATTATTTTTCTTGAAGTGACCTGGGTATTTACCCTGAATCTTCTTTCCAAACAAATACATGTCGACGAGCTTGTCGTGTCGAGCTGAGAGAACGACGAGTACGGAAGCTGTGGTTAGTCGTATCGTACAGAAGTAGTATCTCTTGCGGACAAGTGCTACAAGGTGACAAGGACAGTGTTTCCGTCGTCTTTGCCAATGCCTTGTCCGTCGGTATAACTGTCCGCATAGAATTATTACAGTAATCTGTGTCCTAGAAGACAAATATTCCCTAGATGTTAAAAAACATCGTCCTCCCAGACAGATTTTTCATGACAGACCCTGTAAATTTTGTCTGATGGGACATAGACAAAATTTTCCGGAGCCGTTTTGAGAGCTGCAGGTGCAATTGCAGTGTGTCCACTTTTTAGGTCAGCTAATTCCAGTTAAATCATATTATTAATCTCATAAATCTCGGAAAACTAACTCATTAAATTATTTCTTAACAATCTTGAAGAAGTTTTTACTATCGAAGAAAAACTTTCGTCCATTAAAATAGTAATATTCACGTAAGTACGCGATAATTATTACGTATCGTAAATTGTTTTTCCATGTCCCATCTAGAGCTTCGTACTTATATTATTACGCCTATAGTTACAACGTGCAGAAGTTCTATAGTGCCAAGTCATTCCATTTGTGGTAATTTTTTGTCGCTAAGTCAACTACATTAATTTTAGCTAATTGAAGCTCGAGTCGCGACTCAGTTGATTGCAATTCCGCTGGCGAAATTCTACTTTAACAGGCCCCTTTATTACTACTTAAACAGGCCCCTTGATTACTTGAACTTCATACATTTGGCCTATGGTAGGAGATCTGTTTGTCATAAAGGAGTGTGAATTCAAAAGTAAAAGTATTGTAGAAAAGAGATCATATTCGAAAGGAGACAGTTCTTCCGACTACACCGGGGCTCTGAAATTTGGTAGGGGGAGAGCTGGAGCCCCCAAGCTCCCGTGGCTACTCCACTGTATGTAATGATTAAGATCCTTAAAAGATAAATGTATAAAAGAAAAATAAAATGATTAAAGCGTTTGAGTAAAGTTGCAACTGATCAAACTGAAGATAAGTTGCCTTACGATAGATGAAGGAATTTCTGTAAAGTTGAATTCGGTATCTCGACAAGATCCTTGGATTTCTGAGATTTCTTCCAGATTTTTCAGGTGTAAGTGGGGCATGCAATGGGTACCTGACTTTCATCTTTCTTTATTTTGGTCGTTATTCTAACAAATTCAATTTTAGATGCCACGTTTATCATTTCTATCAGTGACCGACAATCAATATTTCATATACGTGATGTATATTTTAGATATTTAATTATCCCGTTTTTATATTTGCAAGAAATGATTATGAAGTGATACTAGACAGGTATAGCATTGAAAATATGAGGCAGAATAAAAGATCTGAAAACTTTTCCTTCGAACTGTGTTAAAAATTAAACAACATAAGCAAGACTAGACACTTTGCTCAATATCTTTGACATGTGACGATTAAAGGTAAGGTTTTCGTCATTTTCGAGTGGCATTTCGCAATTAAGGGTCTCACGTGAAAGAGAAAAATTTTCCAATTCGTGCCATCCTAACCCCATAGCAATATTCTTTTCCTAACTCAAGATATCTCATATTAAAGAGTGCTTATTTTTGTCAAAAAATACCCCCAGTTCTCATCCAAGGTCACAGATTGTTATGTAAAGTGGGCATATTGCCTCAGATTCCTTTTATTTTTCTTTATAATTGAATGTCCTGTTTGTCCTTGAATTTGATACTTTTGGAATGTTTGAATGTTTCCATGTAGATTTTGCACAAATCTACACCATATAGGGCATAACAAACAAAGTTTCTAAATATTCCCTACAGAGGCATTAATATCATAAAGAAATTCAATTCTATGTCAAATTAATGTGCCGCGATGACATCACAGATTTCCCATAATTAACTTAATCTTGAGAAAAATAGCATTTCTTTGAAAATTTATATCTTCCAAACGCTGTAAGCTATTGAGATGCGGTTTTCACCTCCTTGAAGAGGAAATTTTTTTTTTGCATTTTTTGAACTTACTGAAATTTGTCTCTGGAAAATCCCTTTAACACTTTTTATTTTAAACAACAAGAGTCCTTTGTGGCATATATTTTCGTTAGCGAAACACATATTTTTCGAAGTCTTTGAATTGAGCAATATTTTTTTTCGATAACATAAAGGCACACTTTATTGTTAACAGAGTTTATAATAGAATTGATCATAATTAAAAGACTATTTTGAACCATGAGCAGATAATACAGTATCGTCAGCATATTTCGTGACTGAGACATGATCCTTGGGTTTCATCAGTGTATAAAGTGAACAGTAAACCAAAAAATGGACCCCCTTGAGGTGCACCAACTTTTATTTCTGAACTTTGTGATAGCCCTATTTCTAATTTTACTTGTCGTGTTCAACCTGTCAAAAATGGCCAATGCATTAGCAAAGGGTCAATGAAATATACCTGATGGAAATTTTAATCTTCGTTAACGGAAGATGGTAACTTGTAAAGCACAAAAATTTTCATTTCCGGCAATATGGGGATCACCTTTGACATTTTCTTTCTTGGTACACTATACGCCAAATAATGGTAGTTATCTCCTTAGCGGATTGTCCCCTTCCAGTACCATAGCCAGAAAAAAATGTGTTTGCGGGGTCCTGGGGACTTCACCATTTCATGGGGAAGGGTTGGTTTCAAGTGTTGAATCATCACATGCTTATGTACATTTTTCACTCTTGGATTTTCGGTGAGGGCGTCTAGAGGAACTAGAGACATTGTTTGGAGCTTGTGCCCCAAGCCCCTCCTTCCCTGGCTACGTCACAGCCCTGCGTAAATATATCTGCATACGGCAGTTTGTAAGTATACGGAGTTAACATTACCGAAACCTGAACGAAAGTATTCTCCAACCAACGTACATACAGAATCTTTTACTAGCATGAGAAAAATTCTTTCCTAGAAACATGACGTATTTGCCTCCTTTAAAGTGGTTTCTTTATATGTAAAATCAGGTGAAGGAAAGGGTTGACCTCGAAGACGATTGATACACACATCATTGATGCATTCCAGAGTGCAAATACATTTATCAATGCATTTGAAAACGGCCCCGCCGACGATAGGATTAGTAACGTATACGGTACCCACTTAGACGAAAATGATCGGGTGTGAAAAGCAACTTTGTACTGCAGTCTATATGTAGTTTGAATACTGATGTGCTCGGTACTTGCAGGGAGTTGCTCTTTAGCTAGAGATATGTCTTCACAATCTCTTTGAAGTAACCAAGTTTCATGCATGTAATGTAACAACTCCCTGTTACAAGGCTGTATGTGTAGCAAGACAGTGGTTCGGCGATGTGTTCATACCTGCGGATGCTATATGTATTGTGGTAGAGTGTAGGTCAGAAATGGGCAAATATTACAACATAAGTTGTAACGGCCGGTTCATATTTCAGTATAGCGCTGTAAAGCTATGTAAGTTGGACACTCACTAGTGACTATGCTATGCCTGGCTATACCTGAGCCCCCCCCCCCATTCCCTACGGTGCCGGCGCCTATGCTAGGATTGGCCCAGAATGGTGGCCGCTGGAATCGGAATTGGTTTGGGTAGATTGGGATACAGCCAAAAATTAATTGCTGATTTGACAGCACTTTCTGGGTTCTATTCAGTCATATCAGCACCAAAAGTGTTACATTTGCATCTGCATGGAGCTAATTTGTATAACATTCTCATGTTGCTGATGGCAACGTGTTGTTTCAGCACTTTTATGGTGCTGAAATCAGCCGTTTGAAATAGTGCACTGTTTCAGTAAGGTAAGCGGGGCCAATATGGTTAGTCATTTTTACAAAGATTAGTAACTAAATAATACAAGGTGTGCTTGATTTTGTTACGAATTTGTCAGCTAAGTGTTTGCCGTGCTTGGAAATGCTTTTCACCAATAGTTTGGTATTTGTATGTTTCTCCTCTCCGAGAAAAGTATACTGGCAAAATAAATATTTCAAGTCCTTGAAAGTTGAAATGCTTCAATACACTTAATTTTTTCATCTTGGGTCATAGTATGGCAGCTTCTCGGCTAAGATCATGTGTATGTACCTTATCTTTTCAGTCAGTCAAGAACGGGAAACGTATTACAGACCCTTGATGTAGAGGTCTGAGGATCGAGACGGTTTTCAGTAAAGTTTGTTGTCCTTTCTAGAACGTAGAAAGTAATGTTTGGTGTCGCCCCGTGGCTCTTTGCCAGAGAGTCGAGGGGACTTTGAAAAAAAACTGGTCATACCCATGGTGTGAATATTTTACTGCATGGGGTGGGTAAATGACCATGTGAAAAATAATTTAAGAAAAAATGATACAAATTACGTATTTCGTTGATACTTACGGTAGTATGATCACACCTGTGCTATGAAATCGTTGTAGCACTTTTCCAAGTGCTGAACAAAACAGTACCGCAAGTAAGGGCTGTTTGTAACATTTAGGGTGCAGCCCCTATTAGGGCACAAGTGAGAGCTACAAAAACTGCCCTTTACGTGCTCTTTTTTTGCTATTTTTAGCACTTCGTTTTTTACAGTGCACTCTCTTTGGAACTGAAGTTTTTCGGTGACGATGTGTAAGTACTACTTCCGAGGTAGTACTTCCATGGTGTAAGTTGGTCTTGAACTCCCCTCATCATAAAAACTCCTAGCTGCGAGCCTGCATGATATTGGGTGATTATGTAGGCCTCCTATGACCCGCCAACAAGAATTATTACAAATAATTAATAAACCCCTTTAGGTCCTAAGGTGAGAACTGTATTTGTAAGAAAAGTTTTTGCATGTTTCCGGAGGCCTTCGAACAAACCCTGTGCGGTATCAATGTTGATTTAGTGAAGTCAATTGAACAACGTTGTCTGAATAGAATGAGTTACTCCACACGAATAGGCCTACAACAGAACAACACAGTCATACGGTGCAGGTATATATATATATATACATATATATATATATATATATATATATTACTTTACAATAGCCTTAAGACCGTTGCAGTATGCGCCAAATTTTGTTCCGGATCGAAGTGCGATCCGACAGTCCTTCCTCAGTCTACCAAATCGGGCATATCAAACATGTATGATAGATATTCAAGTTTGTCGTCGTGTAGTCGTCTCGCAGTTGCGTCTTCTCGTGATAGTTTGATGCGGTTGTCAAAATCCGACTGCATCCCTATTCTTTTGGATACCAAAAAAGAAGCGTTGTGAAATTAGGTGACACTAAGCTGCTAAGTAGAAAGTCAAAATGGCGGCCCCCATATAGATGCGGAAAGCAAAGCGAGTTAATCGTTCGTATTCGGGTGTACACAAGAAATCATAATCCGTTTTGCTTATTATGTCTTCATTTTAATTGATCGTGTACATAATCAGACCTGGGCTCATGATAAAAAAAATGGAATTTTTTTCTCAATTTCAATTGTCAATGGTCTTGGCCTTTTGCACTGCACAGTGAGCAACACGACCAACATTTGTATGCAGTGGCGTCGCCAGACTTTTCGATGGGGGGGGGGGAAGCAATGGAGGGCCAAGCGGCCCACCGGAGGGGCACACCTAAATGCAGTATGTTGTGTGATCGCCGGCCTGGGGGAGGGGTGTCCCCCTTCCCTTTGAAAATTTTTGAAAAATTAAATTTCCTTGCATGCAATCTGGTGCCACATATGTTACCTTTTGAAGTAAAATTTCTGTTAAAAAATTTACGTATTTTTAGGAACTAAAAATAAAAATGGCCCTATGGCCTCCTCTGTGTACGCCACTGGTAGGCCACAAAAATATAAATCACAATTTGGGGGGGGGGATGGTAACAGTGAATCACGTTCTGAATTTTATGCACTGAGCCTTTTTGAATACGCATTGAAGAAGGCAACGAAATTTTTTTCAGTTTCCAAACATAAGATCTGGCTAATAGATAATCGATGGGGGAATTGCATAGAAGGGAGAGGACTCAAGGCCCCAGTTGTCTAACAGTTTTTTAAAGTAAAGGGTTGAGACAATAGCTGTGGATTACATCTCCCAATAAGGCTGTCCTTCACACAGCTTAACAAATAGATGCGTGCGAAGCGCGTCGCAAAGTTACAGTTTTTAGAACATTTTGTGCAATTTTAGTCGTATGTTTGAGTGATTAAGTGATAGGGGGTCCTCTTTTTCATATCAACTTCTAAGTAAATGGTGTGTTTGTGCATAAGTTTTGTCATACCAAACTCTCATTGGGGCACCCAGGGGGCACAGCCAATCTGTGGGGGGACGTCCCCCCTGCCCCCCCCCCCTTGGCGACGAAACTGATTCTGTGCAAACAACGTTATCGTTTGAGGAACTGTCATTATTCTCCACAGAAACAGCACAGACAACCGCAACGAAGATAAAACTTGATACGGATTCATTGCGTTTCCCATGTGCTCTTTTCACCCTTCCATTTCCGTATGAACGGTTCACTGAAAAAACGTTACTTGTTTTTTGGCTACAATAGCACAAAACTCGCTAGATTCGGAGTGCTAGTTTTACGTTCATCGAATTTCTGGGTCTAACTGTGCAACGTGAGCAAATGAACATAGTAATAACTTTCAAAGTAGAGCTGCCGTCAAACAGCATCTGCAAAACTTGACATTCTGATGCACTTTCCGCATGTGACATATTTTTTTAAGTTTTTGGATTCTGAATTGAAGCCATTGGTGTAACTTTTGAGCGATGCAGTACGCCTAATTTTTTGCGCAGTACGCCTAATTTTATTCCCAACGAGGTTATGGGAGAATTGGAATTTTGAAAATTGTTTCAAAATAGTGGTTAGGGTTACTTCATGGGTAAAGGTTACGTGTCCGAGGAATATTTGGCATGTTCTTTCTTAATCCGGCGTCAGAATAACGAAAAAATGTAGAAAAACTTGCATTTCGGGAGTAAGGTGGGTGGCCAATTTCCAAGAAGTTGATTGGTCCATTGCCATGATTTGCCTATAACCTCGTGGGAAAAAAAATTGCGCATGTAGTACGGTCTATCGAAAATCTCTTTGCATAATATCTATGCATAACGTCTATACAAATGGTCTATAAGAGAAGTAAAATTTTCTTAGTAGCTTAAAATGCACCTTAACTCAAAATTAAAAAAAAAAACATGTTACACAGCATGACATACTGTATGAATCCAAATTTACAGGACATTCTTGAACTGCGATGTAAAACGTTCAAACTTATTCTCTCAATTTAAAATGGTAAATTGAGTGAGCAAAAATTTGTGATGTTATATGCTTGTACTACTCAAATTATCATGTTTGTTTTCCTTTATTTTAACAAAAGCCACTGCCGAAAAAACCCTGTAACCCCGCCGAAAGGTTACGATACATTTGGTCTTTTCATTTACATCTCGACGTCAGGGAGCGTTTTGTACTTATTTTCACTTCCAGTGATGGTGGAGTTTCGAGTCCATTTTTCCAAAGTCCCCTAGACTCTCATGCTAAGGGTCGAAGTGCAAAAACCAACCGTTTACTCCCGAAGGAGTTTCCCGGTGGAGGTTCGAGTCTTTTTCCAAAGTCCCCTCCACGCTTCGTTCGATCCGAAGGGTGAAATGGTAGAGTTTCGAGTCTAAATATACATAGCTGTTAGCAGCTTTTTTTTTCGAAAGTCCACTGGACTCTCTGGCGAAGAGCCAAGGGGCGAAAACCAAACAATACTCCCGAAGGAGTTCTGCTCCCTTAAGGAGCTACGTCCCCAAGGGACAACTCAACTCATCATGACCAGCAGCGCTATTGCTATTACCGGTCACTTCAAGGGTTCAACCAAGTACCACTGACATCGTGCAAGGTTCGAGTAGCGGTGAACGATGGCGTCAAGTTTCGCCGTAACAGACTAATTCGTGACATTTTTAATGTTTATACACGATGATGTAGGCGTGAGGCTTTCGGAAAGGTATGGAGTATATGCTATCCTACTTTCATGTGTTTGAATTCTCTGCATGTAAGGATTGGATTCAACGAAAAAGATTTTGGTAAAAAAAGTTTTGGTAACAAGAAAAGCCTATTTTCCATCCAAGTTTTTCAATGGCTTTAAATTCACACCCCTAGGATATGGATATTCATAAAAGATAAAAGGTCTTATAGCTGATTGGCCCTCCCCGTTTTCATTGGTTGAGAAGTGAGATCCTTCGGCCTTTTCTTCCTAACGTCGAGTTTTAAGCGAAAAGACCAAATGTAAACAAGTGAACCCGACAGCAGGGTTACCCTAACTACTGCACCTTGTGCCCAATGTGAATACTGTCTTTATGTCATAGAGTTACTTGACTATACAAGCCCTCTTCATTAAGATGCTATGCAGGAAAACAGTAAATTTACAAGGTCATATGAACATTTTAATTTCAAAAGGAACCAAGAGCATGACTGCGAGCTGTACAAGGACATCACAAACGGTTGAAAATCGACTTTTTTAAATTAAAGGAAAAAGAAATATTGCTTTCTAAGTAGGTACATATGATAAAGGAACAAATTATTAATAAGAAGCAGCAAACAGCTTTATTGTAGCTTGTTCCGTTCTAGAGATATGGCTATTTATTGCAAAACGTACTGAAAAAAAACAAGAGAAAGAGAGAACGGAGCGAGCGGCCAGTCTGTTATCGGGCTATTTCGATTTTCGGCTCTTCGTCTAATTGGCCCATTGAAGTTGAAGGCAAGT
The DNA here is from genome assembly GCA_009936505.3 of Holothuria glaberrima. Lineage (NCBI taxonomy): Eukaryota > Metazoa > Echinodermata > Holothuroidea > Aspidochirotida > Holothuriidae > Holothuria > Holothuria glaberrima. The sequence goes on from WURT03049965.1 coordinate 13,350, forward strand.
GACGCAAGTGATGCAAGTGACTGCCGTATCAACGGCTGTCGGTGTAATTGGCGACAAGCGACCGAATCCGTCGGCAACTCGGGGAAAGAAAAGGAATTAGTCTTCTGTAGAGAGGCGCTTTTTCACGACATGTGACATTCTTGAAAAACCACTTACTGGACATTATTTCTCACTTTTATCATCACCATAGGATCAGCAGCACCCTATTACCCATGGAGAGGGTATCCTCAGTACGTTTTCTAAACCCAGACCTTGACTTCAACTACATTTTGCAAATTCCTGAGGATCTGGTCTACCCACAAACATCCTGGCAAAAATAAAGCTTGCCGCGTTTGTCTTCCCTTCACTGCAAACTTTGGAGTTCAGCTTTGACCACCAAAATGTAACAGATATAGAACGCATCAGTGACGAACGCGGGGGGGGGGGCATTGAGCCATCCCCCTCCGACCTCACTGATGCAACTTTTGTACTTAGTTCCTAAAAATACGTACTTTTTTAACAAATTCTATTTCAAAATGTAGTATATGTGGCACCAGATTGTATGTAAAGACACCCTCCCCTTAGACCCCTTCCCAGGCCGGCGATTACACAAAATACTGCATGCCCCCTTACGAGAAATCCTGAGTACTCCACTGGAATGCATCGTGGCGTTCGAGGCATAATGTTGAACGGTAGTGTTAAGATTCTTGCGACCTTTTCTCCGTTTTTGAACGCCGAACGCCTACTTGAACACTTACCGTATTTGAACGTGTGAAGACCAGGGGCGGCGATCCATCTTTGAAAGTGTGTGGGGTGATATATTGTCAGTGACATTATCTAAGCGGAGCACCACCATCAGTTGGCGCAGAGCGTAGACAATTTTGGCCAAAAATACCCCAGATTACTGGAAATGGCCCTTTCAGGCTTTGCAACGTGATACTAGGACAACTGTCAGAAGTATTTCCTAAAAAGGCCTATTGTAAAAAGTCTAGAA
>WURT03049976.1:0-14321 GCA_009936505.3 Holothuria glaberrima
ATACAGTATGTAGGTTTTTATCAGCATCAGGAGGACCTTTATACAGTATGTAGGTTTTTATCAGCATCAGGAGGACCTTTATACAGTATGTAGGTTTTTATCAGCATCATGAGGACCTTTATACAGTTACAGGAGAAGCTACAAGTTGCTTAATTAAGAGAATTAGAACTGTCTCGAAGTGCGAGATTTGCCCTATTTGTACAATTGAAAAGGTCAACAAATTTCATTTATATACACGTTTAAATTTTCTAATGAGAAAGTACAGTAGTTGTTCCATTAGTCTGCCTGTACGACATCACAAATTTCCCCTAATGCATTATACCACTGTAAAATAAATATTTGCTTAAATCACAGCTCCTCTTACATCCCTCTCAAGTAGAATCCATGTTGTTTTGTATTAAAATGCAGATGAACTGCTTAAAAGGTAGTAATAAAGGCTTGGTTTATACTCTGGACTAATGCATGTTGAAAATGAAGTGACAAAATGGAAAAAAAAAAAAAAAACTGATCAATGGCCATTTTCTCTTCATGAAAAAAGAAAGAATGACATCCACTTTGTATTAATAGAAACTTATACAAATTTACTGTAACAAGTAAACCAGTAAAGTACCTCGTTTACAACCAGATTTAATACCATGCTTGTGCAGCACAGTTTATAAATATTGCACACATAATTAAGCATAAAATATAAAAACTTGAAGTGTAGCCACTGGTCACTGCATTTGCCTATGTTAGTACATTTTGGAGCAAGCTCACTGGGAATATTCTATACACCCTCAATCTATTGAAGATGGCTTAAAGCCGAATTTCCAAGGCATTTTCAGTGGGTCCTTTCGTTTGCAAAAGCATGTTTACCATAGTTTCCTTTGCCTACTTTGTTAGTCCTTTAATTTTTGCTTTCTAGGTCTACATCACTGAAAATGGGTCAAGTATAGAAAATCTTTTTTTAACAACAATGAAAAGTTGCAAAAAGTATAAGCTCAAGAAAGACTTGCAGAAGAAACGAAGTTAAATCATAAGAGTTCTAGCAGTTTTGTCACGAAAGTAAAACTTGCAGTTGTCCATATAATTTTCTGTCCTCCATTTTTCGGACTATTTTTCAAGGTCATTGTTCAGTGATACATCAGATATCAATATAAGGGTTCACTGCTCTTGACATTTACAATGTCAAGGCCTTCAACAACTCTGCAATTATACAAGAACCACACTGCATGACATGTTTAAATATTCACAAGTGAAAATTGGGGGTAGTTGGAATCAAGGGAATTTGTCAGAAAGTGTAAAGTAGTTTCAATAGCACAGTATCTATATGCCTAACATTTTGATTCATAGATAATGCACTGTATCATAGTGTGTATGCAGTCCTTCTAGTGATGACATCTCAAGTACTATAGTCTGCATGGAATGTCTTTTGTGTATTTATGCACTGCCTTTAGATCTATACTCTGTTAATAATACTTTATTGTGTGCAGTCAGAGGATTTGCTAGCGGGCAGCAGGTCGGGTCATGGCCCTCCCGTCCAGGAAGGTTGCTCCCCCTGCCCCCCTCCCGGGAAGATTTTCCAATATTATCAGGGAGCCTTAATTCCTAAAATATGTTATCTCAGTGACAATTTTTCAAATTTTAATAGAAGCCAAATTTTAAGTTTGACATCTATTAGGCAACTCGTCGCCTTCGTTCGGGCTTCAGGTCGCTCGCCTTTCTATGGGGGAGCTTCACTCCCCTGTTGGGTAAATTCTGGCGCCACCCCTATACATGTACAGGTAGTTTACAGAAGCCTACAATCCTTGAAAAATGATGGGACAAACGAGCAAAACAAGCAACAGTAAAATCACCATCCTCCTGTCTGCATCCCCATTCCCCTGTTCAATGTTGCCTCAGCCCAATGTGTTCTGAGACTTAAACATTACTACAGGGAGCGGGGTTTGTCCCATGTACTTTTGTCGAGGACTGTAGTCTCAAGGTATCTGCTGTTACCACCCTATGTAGCATAGTGTACATTATGGGAACATAAATTGGTATGCCTTAACACCCCTTGCTCCATCCTTAATTTGCTCATTTGTCAGACTCGTAACCTGTATATAGTGCAGAAACACTTTAAAGACAATTGTTGTAAGACTTATGCATTAAATGCTGGTAACTGTAACTATTATACACCTTGAACTAGTTTGTTGTTGTACAGTATGTATGCACAATCTTTGTAGTATGTACAGTTACTGTTTACAGCTGCTGCATGGTCACACTTAAATGGCACTTCAATGTGTTTACATTCTGTCTTGCAGACTTGCCTTTTTAATGTTGCTTCACTTAGGTGTCACACCTTTTTATTTTTCCAAGACACCTTTGAAATGGTGTCATCCTTATGTTTTTTTTTTTTTTTTTTTTTCATTCTATGTATTTAAAAAGAAATTACACATGAATGGACAGTGTACACAGCAACTTACCTTTAGGAAGTCTCAAGTGAGCTTGTACAATACACCCAGTCCCTGTTTGCATATATACTGTGGGTGTTCTCTTTTGCCTTGCTTTGACAGCTGACTTCTTATATTATGCTACAGCTAGTATGGCAGTATATGTGACACATTCTGGATACTTCTGTATTCTTTCTTTATCTACTGTATCAGAAATATCTCAGCCTTATAAAGTCCTAGTTCTTCTTGTGTCCTACAGTAGCTCTGCTAAATTAGCCTTTATGTACAAGTACACTCAAGTCCTGCATAGCCTCATATGATCAATACTGCACACAAACAGCATACAAAACAGCTATGTAATGTCTTTCTCACTGTGGGATATAGTACAGCTGAGTAATTACATGTGTGACTCATGTTACGTAGCTTTCTCGCATAATAGTGTAAAGCTGTGTAATAATACTGTGTGTGTACTATGTGCAGGTGCAGTGAGCAGAACCCATTTGTACATTCATTTATAGCAATTTGAAATTGTAAGGTAGTGTGTGTCATACAGTGTACAACATAGGAAGTATGACAAAGCATTGTCTCTCATAGTCGATACTGTAATACTGAAGGTGTATGCAACTGTGTTGCTGTAGAACTTAAACAATATCAGATGCTTTTGTTAAAAAAAGGAATTCTTTATGAAAGAAGGAAGTTTGAGGGAAATGCTTCATTAGTCTTGACAGATCTTATTTAAACAGACCATTAACAAAGTGTGCAAACTAATTTGCTTATTAATTCCCCATTTCATTATATGGGTATAGTGGATTATTATTGTGAAGTGTCAGCATTGTCTTTGGAGAAGCCTGGCTTTACAAAATACCTGTTCATGTACATGGTAATATTAGTACTGTAAGCAGAAGGCTACAGTACTCAGACAGTAAAAGGTTTAGTCTTTCTGGCCTGTTAAACACTATTGTTTCATTAGGTATTACATAACAGACATTTAATTGCTCTAACCTTAAGTATCCCAAATTAATTGTTATCAGGATAATATAAATCGATCCTTTTGAAGTATGGACAGTAAAGACCAACTAACAAGTGACTGTGGAAATCCAGGGAATCAGATCCAATTTCCTGTTTACTAATAATACGCAACTTTATTCCAGAGGGTGCAGCGAAAGGTAAACCATTGTTCTGAGACAGGTTCCTTTATAAATCAGGACATTTGATTTTCTGCATCCTCACAACAACTCAGTTACAGTTTTATAAACCTATCTAAGACACATGTATCCAAACATTTGTTTACCTAGCCCTAAATTAAACAGACCTACTGTAGACCAGGTGTTGGTGTAATGTGTGCTTTAGCTCATGGTCTGGGAGAAAATTATTGAAAGTTCAAATTAATGTACATGTTGTTTGGCATGATGATACAGGGACCACGGAACCAATTTTGAAGTAGGGGGGATAATCATTGACGCGGCCCAATATATTCAATAAAATAAAAACAGTTTAAGGCAAGCCCAAAATACCTACGGCAGAAAAAGTGCAGGGGCTAAAGCCCTCGTAGCCCCGTCTCCGCTGTCCCTGTAATAGTGCACTGTCTGCACTTGACGAATGCCTTGGTACATAATGCTACAAGATACAGCATGTCCATGATGTGAATATGTGACATGAACATAGAGTATGTCAGTGTTTTGTGCACAAATCAAGAAAAATACTCACTTTCTAATTAAAACCCCTAACCCTCAGTTTTGGATTTAATAAGATGGGGTGTATGACAAGGTGTTTGTATGAAAATTTGAAGTTAGCTTGTCACATTTTAAACAATGCATGCTATAACTAACCAGCTATACTAAAATGTTACTGATTATTTCTTTGAATTATGACATAAATGAAATACTTTGCAAAAAATTGAAGCTTGAAAGTTATGCAATAGTATCGTGATTGTGTATGGCTGGCAGTACTAAATATTTAGAAATCATGATTGTCTGAAATTTTTATCAAAACCAGGGCTGATGTCAGAAAAAAATTTATGACATCCTTGATCAGGCATTCAAGTTGCCAAGCTCTTACCTGTACCATGTACTATACAGTACAGAAGGTGCAGCCTATGTGTTTGGACCAGTGATTCTCAGACTTTCTGAATTGAGGTTTAGGGCTGCAGGGAAGGATCTAAAACTTAGAGAGAGCACCCGAGGACAAAGCTCCCCGATGGGAAAGGGGGGCAACCTAAAGCCCCGACAAAGGTGATACGTTACTGAAAAGATGGGTGATAAAAACGCCAAAAATTTTGAGGTACCCATTGAAGACCAGTTAAAATTTCTAGTTTTTATTGAAAAATCTGCCCACCATAACAGCAAAACTAAGAAACCTGTTGCTACTTACTTGGTCATGCCTATTCATGTTCAAGACGAAACTGGAATTACCCTGAGGGGGCAGCTTTCCCTGACAGGGTTCATGTTCCCCTACCCCATCAACTACAATTGTGTGTCCAGCATTCATGATTGTCACCATTAGTTCAGGTCAGTTTATTTCGTTTACAAATACATTTACATACATGCATACTGTATTATAAAACAAGATGCAATGGTGAAATGTAGACTTATAAACAGGACGCTAGTAAAAAACAGTACCATGTTTATCGTAGCTACATGTAGCGACCTTAAAAGAAAGAAGAAAAGAAAAATGAAACACTTAAAAACAGAAACACTTAACACTTATTAAAGCCAGAAGGAACTAGGGAAAAGGACTAGGGGTTCCTAATTGGCATGGAGTTCAGGCAGAATAATTGCCAATCAACTGAGATTTGACTTTGTCTTTGAAAGTTGCATACTGTAAGATCTAGAGCTTAATATCATTTGGAAGACCACTCCAAATTTTGTAACAATTATTCAACAGTAGTTCCCCATGTTTAGAATTATGCCTGGTGACTGAGAAGAGTGCATTATTTCTTGTTGGGTTTGGAACTTACGAGGACCTTCTGGGGTTAACAGTGTTACAAAATACCTGAGGCAGTTTACTATTTACATAATTGTATACTAAGGTACACATCCTAAGAGTGTGAATGTCACTGACCTTGAGAATTCCAAGATTACTATGCAGCTTGTCTGTAGGGTAGCGCCGTTGTGAAAAAGTAATAGTTTTAATAAAAATTCTCTTCTCTAAGACTTGAAGGGGTCTCAAATTTTGGTGTCGTTTAATGTAAAATGATTGGGACAAGAATGAGCACTGCTTTCTTTAGAATGGAAAATTGAAAAGATAGTTTTGCCTGGGTGGAGAGTAAGTTTGTTGGAGTCAAACCAAGTATTAAGTTGACTGAAAACGGCTTGTGCCTTACAAACAAGCTTAACTCAATCTTCATCGTGAATGAAAACATTGGTGTCATCAGCAGAAAGTCTAACAGACTCATTGGGGACTACATTACGAATATCGTTAACATAAATCAAGAAAAATAAAGGTCCAAGAACAGAACCCTGGGGGACACCAGTATTAATGCTTGCATAATTAGATAAGACACCGTTAACGTACATGAGTTGTTTCCTTTTAGAAAGGTAGCTACAAATAACGTCATACGTTTTACCACAAATGCCATAACTGTACAACTTTTCAAGAAGAATTCTGTGGTCAACAGTGTCAAACGCTTGTTTTTAGATCTACGTACAGGCCTAAGACATTTTTCCCAATTTCAAGATGCGTATGTATACAACTTATGGTTTCTAAGATTGCGTGGCTGGTATTATGACTTTTTCTGAAGCCAAACTGGTAGTCAAACAGTGTATTAATTTTTTTCAAGAATATTCTAAGATGTTTTTCAATAGTCTTTTTACAAGTATACTGAAAGATTACTTGAAGAGATTTTAATTTCAGCAATCAATTACACAAAAATTAGATTCGAAGGATATGTTTCTGCTACAATTAAGCATTGTCAATATAAATACACACACTCAGCTATGCACCACTGCATACACTGTAACTATATGCCACTGTGTACAAAACAATGTGGTACACAAAACAAAATACCCTATCTTGGCTAGATACTATATGATTGAATAAGGAATATGTTGTACAAACAGCTGCGTAAGTAACCTTGCACCACTTCACAAGGACAAACTTGAAAGGAGTCAAGTAGTGACTTCAAAATACATTATTTAAAATACATGTAAACATGGATTATTGGCCCTTATCCCAACTTTGCTACGTTGTACTTGTCAAATATGTTTTCTTTTTGGAAGTGTTAAATTAGTTTTACAGGGGCCTAACCGACAGGGCCAGGGGGCTACGTTTGAGAAGTACTGGTTTGGACTGTTGTTAAGCCTGATTTGCATAATTCACAAAATTGAAATTGAGGACTACACATATCCACAGCATACTAGTGCATACTTAGTAAGCTGTCTACCCATATACAAGGTTCTTGCTGCCTGGAAAAGTTATGGAATGTTATTATTTGTGCTCTCTGGCCAACAGGTCTGGAAATGGTCAAAGGATTATGTTAAAAAATGACAAAAATGTTAAATGGACAGCCTTGAAATTCTGCAAAGACTGTTCCTTCTTGAGAGTACACACATGTGCAATACTTCATTTTAATCCCAGATTTTTTGCCTAGGAAAATGTGTATAGCTATTGATTTTTTCATATTTTTCATAGAACTAATGTGGTTATGAAAAAGGCATGAAATTTTACTGTCCTTGAAGTGCAAGAACTCTGTATACAACTCAACATACATCTGGTTGGGGTTGTTTTGGAAAGGACTGATGTTTTGAAATTGTGACAATTTTCTTTAAATGTTTATGCCCTGAGAGGTCATGTGATTTGTTATTTAATGAATCTGATCTATTGAGTTAAGTGTTCATGACTGGAATGTCTATCTGCAGTAGCTGTAGCTTTGAGTGAATTACATGAATTGTAAATTATTAAAATTAAATATGTATGGCACTTTACAACAATACAATAATGTATCTCCCCTTACCAAGTTATGTTCCAAATTATCCATCTGCTATCATCCCGACCCCAGGCTAGCTCTAATAACTCCTTGTTTTAATAGCACTAGAGCACTATAAAGGTAGATTTATCATTAACTGGTAGAACGATACATATACATAGAAAATCATAGCAGAGCACAGATCTTGCAGATATTTTGTATGTATTCAGGTCGAAATATAAATAAATAATTGCAGTGACAAAGAGAAAAAAATGCATCCTCATGGATTTCATCCCTTTAGAGAGCACCATGTACAGCTAGTCATCCATCAAGTGGAATAGAAGATGGTGGTATGCTGGGATGTTTGCCAGTAAAAGATAAGTTACAAGTGAATTGGCCAGAGACCAATTTGAAAGAAGGTCATATTGTATGTGTGCTGTGTTTGTTAAATTGGGGATTGAGACAAATGGAGCCATTAATCAAAGTATTGCATACAGTAGTATGGTACTACACAACACTGTCGATAATTAATGAATGGCATTTTAGGTTCACTCTCATCAATATACAAACAAGGTTTGTAGAGGCAGTGAATCATGGAGGTCAGATTCAATTTCCTGCAAACTTGATGAGGGGACAGTGGCCACTGAGTGTCACAAATGCCAAGGGTACAAAGGTCACATGGAAGTGCCAAGAAGGATACAGAAGGAGTTTGTTTAAAAGTCAGTACCCCTACCTCTACCCCTCACAGTTTGATACCCCCCCTCCTTTATCACTTATGTTTAGTTGCTCAAGTTAATTGAAAGTTGTCCCTACAGTAGCTTTGTTGAAAACAGTTGTTCAGTTTTCTCATGGTCCTGCCTCTGACAAAGTACTGCAGCATGGATTGCCTGAGACAGCATGGTCCTTTATGCCAAACTTTATAACCAGTTGCTGTTATCATTGCTTTGCTGGCTTTAATAAAGATGGTTCAACCATTGCAGAATGTTGTAGCCATAGATTGTACTGTAATTAGTAAATTTGGCAAATTTTTTAGTCTTTGTGTCATTTCACGTTATGTCAAAAAGAGAAACTGGGACATTTCTCCCACTTAGTATGCAGACAGGGCTGTACAATGCGATCAAAATGGTCGCATTGTGGTCACATTGGCAACCATTTAGTCAGTCCATGCAACCACTACTGAATTTGATTCAGTGGCTGATGGGGAGTAATGTTTTGTACTTTTCATTGCCTGAAATTAAAGTTATTATTAGAGACTCAATTCTCAGGACTAAAGCCTCTCGAATTGCTAGTCACCGTAAAAAAACATGTTCCTCAGAATTCTCATGTGTCTTAGTTGCTACAGCAGTACTTGTTTCTTTCTTGTTTCTTGTCAAGCTGTTCTCATTTCACAGATTTACTCCCCTTTTGATATGCATACAACCCTACACATGCTAGATATGCACATGCACACATTCTGTATAGTCATTATGTCAACAGTGAACTTTATTTCGGCACCCTGATGGACCGATGATGCAGCATGAGATATAGAAATACTGCAGCTAATGTCGGCTTCAGCTGAGCTGGCAACTGTTTCATAGGTTTTAAGTAGCCAGTGGGGATTTACTGGCCAGTGGCCAGTGCCCAGTCCCCATTTGTGTACAGCCCTGTATGCAGATGCCCCTTATTGAGATAAAGAACCCTGGTGTTTCTGGTGTAGGTCAGAGGTCATCTGAGTTCACCAGAGGTCAAATGCTGAAAACCTTGTTAATACAATGTCAGATAGTGTAGAAAGCATGGATACTGTAAATACATAGCATATAGATACATTGCATCAAGAGAGAAAACTTTGTTTGTGTGGAGTTGAAAGGTCATCCGGCATCATCAGAGCTTTAACTCTTAAAATATTGTTTATGCTACTGTACTTTATATCCCAAGGTAGGAAGCATCACTACTCTTCATATGTAGCATATAGATGCATAGCAAGAGGAAGGACCCTATAAATTTTGGTAGAGTCATTTGGAGTTGCCGGAGGTCAAACTCTGGAAACCTTGGTAGGATAATATCTCAACAAAGCAGGGGGAAACTCTTCATTATTAGCATGTAGATGCAGTATATAAATAAATGGTATCCTATTGGTTTTGTAGGGGGTAAGAGGTCATCTGAGGTGCACTACCAGAGTCAAGTTTTGTAAAGCTTGTAAACACAATTATTCTTAAGAAAAGGAGCATATGTACACACCATACTTTATCATGTAGATGCATTATATTGAGTGAAAGTAGCCCTGCTGTATTTGGTAGAGGTCAAAGGTCACCTGAGGTTGATAAATGTCAACACCTGAAGAACTTGCATAACAGCCTATTTTCCTCAAAAAACTTCTAATGCATGGTTTACTTATGTACCATATTTATTACAGAAATGCTGTTGTTGTTTTTGTGTTCAGTGAAAAGTCATTTTTGGTCACCAGAGGTCAAGTCTAAAACATTGGAAGCATAATATGTCTAGGTAGATATCACAGCAATTTCTCATACATGGTGGGGTTGCGTCACATAGGTCAAGAACAGTAATAGTGTAGAGCCTTTGTAGTTCGGATGGAGCTTTAATCTACTGAAATGAATTCATCCACACCCCTGGGCATTTTTGCATGAGTTCTGGTTTTTAAGCCACAGACGTATATATTGTTAACTTTTGCTACATCTAATATCTGTAGTAATGTCATGTGTTGTGTCCCACTTGGAGCAGTTTTGACACCACACTCCACATGCCCACCATTTTGAGAAATGGCCAGCTCTGCGATCATTCTCCTGCTACGAAGCTGCTTCTCAGAGATTTATGGATCTCTGGAGGTTGTCCACCCTGGGGGAGAAAAGGGGTGGGGACTATTGTATATTTACAAGTTTATTTAGCGTGATTTTGTTATTGTACTGTACACGTAAAAGGAAGGATCGGTGTTTGATATTAAAGTTTTCATTGTGATATGCTAGGATGAAATCACTACAAAATTTGACAATGTGCACTTTCTCGCAGTAGGCTTGAATTCCTCATGTCAGCTGTGATTTATTAACTGTGTTGGTACAATCTTCATTTGATTTAACAACACATTCCCAGATACCCATTTATCTGATGTGATCATTGATTATAGACTGATATTTGCATTCCCAAAGAACTTAGCAAATGAGTCTCAGTTTATAGAAATAGAACTTGACAATATCCATTGTCCAGACAGAAATCAATTCAGTGTGGTTCTCAGGATGAGAAAGAGTATCCCAGAGTTTCTTCAATATCTGAAGTACTTTCCATGATCTGCTAGTCTTGGCACCATGGCAGGCAGGTGCAAATATTAGTGTGTATATAAAGTGAGGCATGTCTTTTACACTTGTACAGTATTTTAGGAGTTACTGAATAGTGAAACCAAAGGGCTTTGAGTTGTTCTAAACTGGTGAGTTTTGGAGTATCAAACAAACAAACAAGTCCAGATCATCTTAGGATGGAAGAAGAGAATGGTACCTAGATGGGCTAGAGATGTAACTGGGCTCTCAAGAAAGAGGGGGGACTTACAGAAACTATCTGATCATGATCTTTATAAATTGAAGAATGGTTGTTTACATTCCAAAAGACTACAGTTTATTATGAAATTTCAGTATTGCAATGAAGGAAGCAATAGTGTTCATGCAATAGTGTTCATGCAATAGTGTTCATGCAATAGTGTTCATGCAATAGTGTTCACTGCAAGAAATTAGTATTTAGGTCTATGGTACTATTACAATTTGCAGTGTTTGATGAATTACCTCAGGCTGTACTGTACCAGCAATGACTTTGGTACTATTGTAGTATGCCCTGCCTTGTTGTATTGAATTGTGTACCAGCATGGCTTATTGTGAGACACCAGTCCTGATGTGAAATATATCTAATGTTGATTTCTCAATTGAGGAGTTCCTCCTGAATTGTTTTACAAAAGTTATACACATTTATTCATGCTAGCAGGCATTTTTACATGTTTTCTAAAATTTCAACATCATTCTCCATTCCTAATTCTTAACTTGCAGTATGTTTGTTCTGCATGCATGTAAGGAGTTAAATAATGTAGGCCTGTACAGTAACATACTGTCAGTATTAAGTATGTCTTGTGTTGTTCAGCTTGCTCTATTCTGTACAATCAACACATGACTCCTGTTGCATTTTCAGAGCCAAAGAGCTACATTGAATAGAGAACAAGGTGCAATTTGAACTTCTTATTTGAACTTTATTCATTTCATTTAATGGCCCTATCAGTATGTTAGTTGTTTAACAAACACAACAACCTGTTGTTACCATGGAGACACATTGAAAATGCTCAACTCCAACATATGTTCTGCTTTATTATGTCAATTTTAAATGAAGTTTGCAAAATGTGTGCCATTCAGTCTGACTTCCCCTAGACAGCTTTTATAATAAAATTTTAATATGTCATCTAGTGACAATCTGTCCAGGGACCAGTGTACAATGAACTGTACAAGTTGTTGTGTAAGTCAAAATGTTAACAAAAATACTTACTACTTACTCAAGCAAGGTGAGCTGCATAAGTCTTGACTTTTTGCAAATTTTGGTAGATAATGTGTAATCCTTGTTTGAATCTGGCAGCTTTTGTCAGAGGCTAATGACACTCATCACCCCAAATACATTTTATATACTGTAAGTAGGAGGAACCAGAATTTGTGACAGCCCTGGATTAATGTAACAACTAGCTACTCAACATTGCCCCTTATTACCTCCCATTAACACCTGTAATCCCCACTTACTCGCAATAATAGTACCCTAATAGCACAGTGGTAGAGGTCACCCTCTGACAGAAGGGGTCTCCAGGGGTCGAAATTTAACTTTTTATTCTCTGTTCCACGGAACAGTGCATTTTCCAAGACTTCTGTTCCAGATCAGATTTTACTGTTCCAAAGTATTCATACTGGAAAAGAGCAAGTTCTTTTATGCAATGAGTTGATTCTCAAACATATGAGTGCACATACTGATGGTTACTTTCTCACCGCAAGACAAGGAGTGATGTAAGATGATTTTGCTTAAAAGCAATAATGACATGCTTAACCCTTTCGCAGCCAGCCTCAATTTCCTTTTGTGTCCTTTTCAGCCGGCCAGCTGAACACTGTTCTTGACAATATTTGTAATGTAACATAACTTTTAACCATAGCTTAATTCGAAGTTTTTCTGAACATGAAAATTGTAGAATGTACATTCCTCTATCTGTTACCGTTGTTTAAAATGCAATTTGGTCATACAAATTCAAAATGGCGGCCGATTGTCTAAATTCGCGGAACTGGTCCCTGTACTGATGTATGATCTTCATTGCATCGCAAATTTTGCAATAGAAAAGTATCCAGACAATTGACAGAGCCCAGTTACGATCCAGAATGTTCGAGGACATACCATATGAATCAATTTCACCATCTTTTTTTCTTCGGGGCCACCTTCAGACCAACCCACGCTGATTAAAAAAAGGGACTGCTTATTTTGACTAATCCAAGGAGGCAGCCATTTTCTTTGCTCTGTATATCGTTACTAGTTCAAGTTACGGAAAAATTTCCAATAGCGCTGCCCACACAAATTATGCGTAGAAGCTATTCAGAAGGTCACTCCGACTTCTGGGGGTATTTTTATAGCTCGTTTGGTCCTTTTCAAGCGTGATAGATGGGATACATAATAGTACGTAAGTGGCTATGAACGTTACATTAACTTGATACGTACTATTACGTATCAGGCTGCAAAAGGGTTAAAAGCAAAAATGACATACGCAGTACTTAAAAGTTTTTTGTTTTTTTTTGCACAGTAGAGGTTTGTTTACACAGTAGGGGTTTGCCATGTGGCACAGGGAAACAACATGATAATCGACTTGAATTGATCATGTATGAAATGATCGAGATTGCATTTCATACTAAAGCCAAAATTTACGGGATTTTTGATGTTAAAGTAAGTTGTTTTGTAAAGCGCTTTGAACTATGCTTCCAAGCAATTGGATTAAGCTCTATATAAGAACTATAATTATTATTATTATTATATTCAAGGTGTGATTACTTTTATACCAGATATTAGGATGTATGCATGTATATGCAATGTATTTCTTGTGGAAAAACACTTCCACGGAACAGTGGCTTTTGAATAGTTAGTGTTCCAGCAATAAAAGCACCGTTCTCAGAACAGTGGAACAGCAGGAATTTTGACCCTTGGTCTCTCCCATCCTCATGCTTACCAGCCAGTTGATTTCTGTGCAATTTTGGCCTTGGTGTAGCCTCTATCACACACAGTTTACTCAGAAGTACAGTGTGAGGCCTTGACAACTACATGTATACATGTATACATGTACATGCAGGCCTTGGTCTACACATTTCTGTAATAAAAGACTTACTTTTTACATGTGAGGTGCGACGAAAGGTGTAAATTGAGTTTGGAGAAATTTAACCACTGGTGAGGAGGACATTTGGTCTTTGGGTGGCACTAATTCTGTAAGTTTGAATATTAAGGGTAATCTAGAAGTACTGTAATGAGGGAAGATCATTTATTTGTGTAGGACTGGTTTCTCACATTTGGGTACTTATTAAATGAGAAATATAGTAAGCCCCTATCTCTAGTCCCTAACTATGGTCACTTCTGAGAGGTCTGCACCCAGGGATGCCAAAATTAATCAAATAGAACTTGGAGGGATAGATAATGAAAGTCAATTTGGACAATAATTTATATTCCCTGAGCCCCTTCCCTGCTAAAGAAAGTTACTGGAAGTTACGTGCAATAACTTTTTTTAAAGGACTTAAAGTTTTAGAAGTGAGTTGTACAGAAGGGAATGAATTACAAGCTTCAGATAACTTGATGATGGACACTTATAGAAAATAAGAGTGTGTTCCCACTTGAGTACGAGCAGGCAATCAGATCCGGATCTGACCCCGTGCAGGGGATCAATTTGTAAGTGGGAATGCTCTCGTTCCCAGGATCAGATCTCGAGAGCTTGATCGCCCCTTCGGGGAGGATCAGACCGCACGCAGGCGATCAAA
>WURT03049987.1:0-14321 GCA_009936505.3 Holothuria glaberrima
TAAAACTGATTTGCTTGTTTTAAAGAACTTTGCAGTATATTAAGTAAATCTTACTTTGTTAATTTATTTTCTGTCTGCATTACTCTAGTCTAAACCCTACAAAATAACATCAGCTTAGTTACCTACAGTGGGACCCGTTGTAATACTATCATGAAGTCAACCACCGCTCCTCTGCCTTGACACCCCCCCTGCCCAAAGTGCTATTTTTTAATGTTTCTCTTTACAAGTGAAAAAATCCGGTTCTGGCCGGATTTGAAATACTATCCGGCAAAATCCGGATCTGGCCGGAACCAAAAATTTGGATCCGGTGCAGCCCTAGACACCCGCAAGATTTGCCTTCTCTTTTTGACTAGTGCTCAGAGGTTAACGAGGCAGGGGTGTACTAATCGCTCCCAAGCATGCTCCAGGAACTGCCATGTAACATCCCCATCCGACAGACGTGAGTGTATCCCCAGTCTTTAGCCACTTTCCCAAAGACTGCTCAACAGCTGAACCAAGCAAAGCTCACAACTTCCTGAGTCAGGCAACTTCCTGAATCGGACAACTTCCTTAAACAGGCAATCAGATACCCAATTAAAAGTTGGCAATTTAAACCCCCTCAACATCACCTTGAACAGCTATGGTGAACAAGTAAATTTTGGTCCCCAGAAAGTTTCCAAGTGGTTCCATTGCGATTTGATCCAGGGACCTCTAGTGTGCAAGGCAGTACACTCAGTCACCAAGCCAACTCCACCCTCACTACGTGAAAGAGACTGCCTTACGTAGCGGTAGTTGATTGGTTGAAACCAAAACACCCAAATATTATAGCAGATGCAAGGTTAGGCTTACTGCAAATGTCAAAAAATTATCTGTAAATCAATTTGAGAAAGAATAAAAACTTAAGTAGTATTGAGGTTTGGAGAATTGCAATTTTTGGTGGCTGCAAGTATGAAAATATTCTTTAAGTTTAAAAAATTGAATGAGACATGGCCCATGAATATCTGACTGTGATTGGCCACTGCATATTAGGGGGGCAGTTATAATGAAAGTTGCTAGATATGTAGACACGTAGGCTATGTTCACTGCAGACCTTCTGGTAGCTCTTTGATACTCAATTGAAAAGTAAACACTAAGACATTTTTGTGATTATTTTAGTCTCAACCTAGCAGTCACTTTAATTGATGGTGCATTTACCTGGGGCAATGAAACAGGAAATTCTTTTCCAAATAATATTATTTAAGATTCGGGAAGAAGATTTGGAACTGGTTGGAGTTCAGTACTGGGTGGGGGTGAGTACCCAGACATCTCGTTTTAAACATGCGATTCCTGATTCACGCGCTTATGATTCATACAGAAAATTGACTACCTTAGCTTGCCCATCATGCATCAACTGTACTTGTCTTTGTGGGTAAAGTTTGATCGGGTTCCAACTGAAATGCCTGCTTTTTCATCAGTCAAAGTATGGAGGTAAAGTACAGTAAGCTCTAATTTGACCATTGAAGATTTGAACAAATCTTGGGGCATTTGGCATGTATAAAACTGCTCAGGCAGTCCATGCAAGAAGGTAATACTGTTGCAAACAAATTGAGGACTGCTACAGTAGTTTTGCTCAAGTTTCAGAGTGCAGAAAGTGTACTCTGTTCTGTGTGTGGTGTGTGTTCATTGTGTGGTAAGGTGAATTGACCCATATAAAAAGTTGTGTCCAGCGGACACAGCTGAGTAACACTTTCTGCATCCCCTGAAAGGTTCTTTGCATCCCAGACGCAAAATCTTGGGTTCATAAAAATGCTGTGGATAAGTGTAAAGATCACTCTTTAATTTTTATTTCATTTCCATGTACAACATCACTGAAACTTGAATCATAGACCACAACTATGTTGCCACGCAAAGGTGGGTTGTCGGTTCATCCCAGTATCATTACTGGTTGTTACTATAGTTACTAGTCAAAAATATGAGCAAAATAGAAGTGCTTCAAGAAATATGCCAGTGCAAAATTGTCCTGCTTTTTAAAATTTGTAGAGACTGATTTGTGATGATTGATGAAAAGTGGATGACATCTACTGAGCAATCCATCAAATCAAAAAATGAAAAATCTTTCAAGATTTCTCTGGTTTTTAGACATTTGTAAGTTTCACTCTTTCTTCTACAAGTCACAAATTTAGGATGCCAGATTAAGAATTTTGCAGGAGATGATTATGTTAGAACATGCCAAGAGGCTGTAGAAGTGCTGGAAAGAAGGAAAACCTTCTGGAAAAGTCCCTGTTATTTGTTGGGTGGTTGTGGTATGCAGTGGTGAATCTAGGATTTTCCATGGAGGATGGGGGGAGTATCAGGGTTGCCCCAGCTCCATCATGGTTGGGGTAGAGTTCAGAAAATTTGGGTGAGATTATAGAGGAGTTTGGAATCCCAAATGTCCTAGATTGCTGGAAATGACACTCTGAAACACAAATGAGCCACTATAGTTCTGTGAGCACTGTTCACATTGTGTAGTACACCTGTGCATTTGAAAAGAGTGCCCAGTTACATTTTATGGGGGTTCTGGTCTCATTTCCCACAAATCTGATCAAAATCAAAACAGATCAAAATCAAAACAGATTTCAAAATGTCAGAGGAGGATGTGAAAGAATGTGCAGGAGTACAGACTAGAGGATTAAACACTGGTATGGAAGTTTTCCTTCAAAGCAAATGAGATTGAGCTATTATATAAAGTACTTTGATATTCTACCACTGAAAAATTTAAATTGTTTTAGACCCATTTCACATGATGTCATAATTTGTAAAGGCAGCCATTTTGGAGGCACCCATTGAGAGCTTGTATGTGTTTTACATGCTACACTTAGGCAAGAGTTGCATCTGTGGGACCTCTGCCTCACGTCAATTGATTGGCCACGTAGTGTACAAATCTGCACCTTATTAATTCACAAGCCTGCCTTTTGACATAGCCATTAGAAGTGTGTGACATAGGTGAAATGAGTCTCTTGCAAAATATTATATTAGGACATGGCTTTTAGCAGGTGGGCTGAAATAAAGGTGTACACCTTTTCCAGTGGTCATCAGTAAGGAACTCTATTGGGGATAACTTTTTGGAAACCAAGTGGTCTGAAAACAAAGACTTTAATACTAACAGCAAAAAAATTCATCTCTGCTTTACAGATAATGGTGTCTGCTTGTTTAAAGAAGACGTTTACTCGGGTTCTAAAGTCTTAAGTGTCTGCTGGGCTACTGAGAATGATCTTTTTACTTCTGGGCCAGATGGGAAGTTGGTAAGTATAGTAGTAAGTATAGCAATGGGGCTGAGCAGCCAAGAGGTTTGAAGTTTAATCTCTGGTTAGTCACTATGAGATGAGATTTTCATCCAAGAGCAATCAAAGGTTTTCCAATGTGAAATGACCTTCTAAGTTATAAAGATTCTGGATTTGACATTCATAAATTTTTGAAGAGGAAGCCAGCTGACAGAAGCCCTGTCTGACTTCTCCCACATTTGTGGAGACTAAGAAAATTAAGTAAAGGGCAACAAAATCTCAAACCAGACAGGAACAATTCTCCCTTCTAAGTTTCCTAATAGCCCCACCTCTTATTTAAAAGAAAAACATTTGTCTTGTGCACCTCCTGGTCAAACCTGCAATGGCCTGTACTGAGTTTAACTTGCTCAAAGCCCTTTTCACACACTACTGTGTTAACCTGTTGGTATTCTTTGTTTACACTGAGTGACAAGCAAAAGTCATCATTGACCAATCAGAGTGATGCTTTTGTTTGAATTTGTGTTTAAGTGTTGTCACCAATTGATATAGAGATGTTGAGATGTTCTTAAATATATTTGTGGTGATGTAACATCCCCTTTAAGACTTGAGTTATTCCATTATTAAAATTTTCAGCAAAAAAATATCATTAAGTATTAATGAAAACATGATAACAGTGAGTGGTCATTACTTTGTCAGTGACCAATGGTAATGTTTTTTAGGACTTTGTTTTACTATAAAGACAGCTTTCATGTCATTGCTCCAACACAGACTTTTTAAAATGAAACATGTTGATTTGTCCTACATAATCTTAGGAGCTCTTCAAAGCAATAGTTTTGAGTATTTAGACCATTTTTTTTCTTTTTAGACATTTTGTTAGGAAAGGCACTGCATTTGCTGGTCAGAGATGGAGACCAAAAATGTAATTCATCCTTTACAGAATTATAATGTTCATTTTGTTCAACCCAAATTGTGGCATTTGCCTCACATTTGCTTGCACTGTGATTACAATGTCATAAGTATTAGTACAGGTGAGATGTCTCTGGTTGTGAGTATGGCTACATGACTTCTTCACATATGAGTACAAGAAAAACTTGACATAACCTTTCTGTTTAACTATTCCAGTGTTTGAGTCTTAAGTACAAAACCATTCTTATGAGTATTGGTATATTCATATGTGCCAAGGTGTGAGTATGAGCATGAATTCACTGTAAATCTGTTGCCTTACCATCTAGGATATGAGGAAAAGTAATTTAAAGTGAGATATGCTAAGTTGGAAGACTTAGGAGTCTGTATGTTGCCTGTACTGTTTGGTGCTCATAAAAATCTTTGCTGGTGCTTGTATAGCCTTTGCAATCTAATTATCAATCAAAAATTTTGTATTCTGACCCCCAAGAAAGATGTTTACTTGTACTTATACTATAAGCATCCAGAAACATTACTTTTGTTCTCATACTTACATCCAAAAACACTACTCTTGTTCTCATACTAACATCCAGAAACACTGCACTTGCAACTCATACTACCATTAGAAACTACACTTGTACTCATACTACCATTAGAAACTACACTTCAGAGTTGTAACCATGTCAATCTTTTTTGTGGCAAGTCAAGTCAACTACACTCATTTTAGCAACTGGAGTCAAGTCATGACTCGAATCACTGTGTTATTTCAATGGGGGAAAATCGGCCAGAATTTTTCAAGTCAGGCAATTCTGCAAGTTGTGACTTGAGTCATGACTTGATTACAACTCTGCTACACTTGTGCTCATACTACCATTAGAAACTATACTTGTACTCATACTACCATTAGAAACTACACTTGTACTCATACTACCATTAGAAACTACACTTGTACTCATACTACCATTAGAAACTATGCTTGTACTCACACTACCATTAGAAACTACACTTGTACTCATACTACCATCTGAAACTACACTTGTACCCATGCTAACATCCAGAAACATTACACTTGTACTCATACTCATGATATGGTACTTTCACTCCAAGTTTCTTAGATAACATTTTTTTTTCTTATTTGGCTCTTATTTTCTCCTCCTTTGAAGATTTGGTGGAAAATCAGGAGTCAAGAAGATCAGGTAGAGATGTACTGTTTTAGAAACCTTATTCTACCTCATTCCCGCCATCGTTGGGTGACATCTGTTTTATTATTGCCGGGTGAATCTGGTTTTGTTTGTGGGGACAAAAGAGGTTCTGTCTTTCTCTATAAAAACCAAGCAAAGAATAAATTTGAGGTAAAATTTTTCTTTTAGTTTCAGTCTGGTCACTTCTTTTTCTGCTTATGATATTTGTGAAACTACAGTATCTGCAAATAATTACTTAAAGCCTCAAGGAGGAAGATACTCATAATTGCTAATTATTCATTTCATATTGTACATCTTCTTTAACAAGCATAATATTACTGACAGAAGATAAATATACAGGAGCAATTGACAATTTGCCCCAGCAGCAGTAAAAATTTTCCCTTGAAAGATGTTACGGAGGGAAAAAAGGAAACTGAAAAAACCAAATGTTATGAAAAGTGTCTTTCTCCTTTCCTTAGTAATTGCCAACAAAAACAATAAAATAGCCTTGGTGGACCCCAAAATAGCTACATAAACTTTTCTTAGGGGGAAGTTCAACCTAAAGTATTTGTAATAATCTCAATTGAGTAAAAAGTGAAAATTTTATCCTGGTTACTGATGCCAAGTGCTTCCAAACCTGATAGAGGGACCTGTATAGGTATGATTAAAGTTATCTCATTTGTTTGTGGAGAAGGTAAATTATGTAATTACCACCAAATTTGCTTTCTTCATTGTTAGTTATCTGGATGTTACAGGTCACTATCTATGGAAGTGCTATGCAGTGGTGGTCAGTCAAAATGCTTGATTTATGTAAAGGGCTACTGTTGGGTGGTCTGCAAAATTTCGTAGGGTAGGAAGTGGCCCTGATGGCCAAACAAGTAGATTAAAACTGTTCTATGGCATGTACTGTTTTAACGATTGGCATCTCACAATTTTCTGAAATATATTTTCTTTCATTATAGCATCAGGAACCGTGCCATAGCCATGTCGCTATTCATGGAAAAACAGGTGTGTCATACATACACTATCATGATGGGTTTATTTACAGTACTGGACGTGACGGGACATACCGCAAATACATGGTTACGGAAGGTTGGAATTTGCAACTCATAAATACTTTCAAGGTACAATTTTGGACATGTCCTTTCATCTAACCATATCCCAGCTCTTTCCCTTTACCTTTGATTAGTTCATGAGATGAAAGTAGTCATGCCATCAATACAAGTCAAGTAACTATCTGTTTAGTAGACCTATCCTTTTCATAGGCACAAATTTGGAGCATGTCGCTCAATAGAATAGCAGTCGAATAAGTGTAATAGAAGGATGCTGTCACACGCGTATCTGTATCAGTCACACGTCTGCAGCCATCCGGTGCTAATGTGCTTAATAATGTCTCTCTTTGTTTGTTGTGTCACCCTTTTGACTAACGATGACTAAAGTAATAAAAGATTTACCTGCCTGAAAGAAAGTTCGTAAATAAAATGGTCAGTTTGTGTTTAGTCATGAAGTTCAACAAGGAAACACATTGTATGTGCATTCTTCCATGAATAAATGGTATGTCAGGTGTGTATAAAAACACTATTTCTGTGTCATACCTAGATTGACTTCTAATCATATCCTCTTATTAACATCCCATCATGCTTTCATGCTTAAAATTAGTTTCACACTTGAGTAAAAATTGATCACCAGGTGGCCAAGCTTAGTGACATAAATCACACTCCCTTAATATTAAATGTTGTAATGATGTGTTTATTCTGCCATGTTGGAGATTTGGTGAAATGCGAAACAAGCAGTAGAGGCTCTCAGGCATTGCCGAGCAGTTTTTGAATTTCAAGTTGGACTGAAGATTAGTTAGAACATAAAGAAACTGAGTGGCTGTAGGATAGTAAAACTTGCCACCACCTTTTTTTCCACTTTTATTGGACTATAAGCTTGGGTTGTCTTTTTAAAAATCTTGAAACCTTTTTTCTGTCTTATTTTGTTTATTTGATGATATTTTGAATACAGCTGTGGTGACAATCTAGTGTCTGCAATAAGTTTTTCTTACAAAAATTCATAGTTTTTTAAGCAAATGATGATTTACTTAAAAGTAGCATTTGTTATGACAATTTAAACTTCTTGCATTCCTTCTTAATACTCAGGTAACTGTAAATTTAATTCAGGTACTATGTCAAATTACCACATCCTGCTTTTTGTATCTTACAGGTTTACAAAGGTTTTGATTGGTTGGAGAGACTGGTCTTTCAGGATTCTGATCTGCTTGTGATGGGCTTTCATTCTGTAAGACATTTTAAACCATTCTCTCATTACGGCTACTTCTTATTGCAAATAGTAATGCAAAGATTCATCATCAGTGACATTTGTATTTATGAAAACTGCTGTGTTGAAAATTCTTCCCTTCACCCCATAGTAATGGTTTTATAATCTGTCAAGTGTTAATTTCCTACACCTACCATTGAGGTCCACTCAACTTCTTAAAATGTAAGGCTGGGTAGACTGTTCTCTGTCAGTTAAATTTATAGAACATTCACATATATCAATGCAGGTGTTGAATTTTGTTTACAACTGATTCATGGGTAATGTAAATGTACAAAGTGCTTGACTGCCTGTAACTATTAAGGTGGTGCTTTCATCTTTGCTAAACTTGAATCCATCACAGCTGCTAAATCATAGAACATTGTGAACTTGGATCTATAACAGTCACTGTATGATAATATATTGTTAACTCGGATCCATCAGAGCCAGAAAACCATTTTATATTGTAAACACCATTTGATTTTGTAAACTTGGATCTGTGCCAGCCTGTAAACCATATGACATTATTCTCATTGCAGTGTGTTACATTAAAGTGCCAAAGTGGAAATAATTTTCTACACACTAATTTCAGTTTATTTATTCTAGCATAAATACAAAAATATTTATAAAAAGAAATAAAATACAATATATATACAAAGTGGCACTTTGTACCAAAGAAATCTATAGCAATTCATTTATCTTCTTCAATTAAATAGAAATTTTAGCTCTATAGGAAAAGGAAGTTTCATGGAACTGGATTTTGTACTTTGTAAAAGTAATATGGTCTTGAATTTCCTTCGGGAGACATATGTAATTGCCTCATTATTAGGTCGGAACATAGTAATATGAGAATAATAATATTAGAGCCTTAGGGGAACTAATCTGTGTACGTTAACTTATAAATGTTTGTATCAGAATTGTTCATGTTTTTTGTTTGTAGGCAGACTTTGTTGTCCACAATGTGACAAGCAATGAATCCATCATGAAAGTTACATGTGGAGGTGGTCATAGATCATGGGGAGTTATTCATTCATCAAGAACAACTTCATTTGCATATATAAAGACCAAGCAAGTCTTTGTTTGTACAATGAAAGATGCACAAAAATGTCAGATTATTTTGAAGGTAAGAGATTTGTTATTCCTTTTGAAAGATTAAAGGTCATGAAAAATAAAGATATATGTACACAATTGAAAGTGTTTTGTAGAATTTTCATCTATGAATGTATCATTTGAGAACATTTAAGTTTCATGCCATGTACAAAAGGTTTGCAGAACTTGCACTCATGCTGGCTGACAGTGATTACACTGTAATCCAGTCAGCTCAATGCAAGTTAGTTTCTTACCAGTAAGAGTAACCACAGATGCATGGCAAATTGTACCTACTTGTGCTTCTGTATGGTTCTGTTTCAGCACCCTGTTTAGCTGTAAACAACTACAACTGAGCACTGCAGTATTTACAATGATAATGCTCCATTGTTTGTAAGAAATGATCAGATTAAATTACATCAAAATTCTACAAAGCATATAAACTGGCTGACATCCTTTGACATGAAAATAAGAATGTTCACAGATGGTGAGGTAAAATCACTAAATCACACATTCTTTAATACCAAAGTAGCTCCCAGTTGACAAGGTAGTTGACAGTCCACTTAAAATATCCAGAAACTGACAGCTACTTTTTCATTAAATTAGCTCGCAACAAGTGCGTAATAATTCTTACCTGATTACCAGCTAAAACAACCATTGAAAAAATGTTAACAAAATGAAGGGAAAAGGATTTAAATGGTTACTTATGCTAAAATATTTCTTATTTTGTGACAAATGTTTTGATCTTCTTAGGAATGTTGAGGGGAGGGAATATGTCAAATGTTGCAAAAGTAACTGCCCTCTATGTACAGTACCTTCTAGGATCCTAAACTAGTCACAATAAACTCTTTCAGAAGGGTGATTTTATTCCAAACTTTTGAAAAAGAATAATATGCAAAAAGCAGATTTGAACCTTAATGGAAGCATACTGCAGTGGTTCCAAGTGAGTGACATTTAATAGCTCTGAACCATGTTCATAAAAAGTCATGGTCAATCTTTAAGTTTGATCTGTAATGCGATAGTCCTATTGAGATCAAGCTTAAGATCAAGCAAAAGTCTTTATGGGACAGGACCCTGATGTGTGAATTGAAGAATATTACCAACCAGTGGAAAAGCAGACCTATATTTTAAAGTAGAAATACTCATCAAAAATTTTGCACTATGATTATACGTGTAGTACAGTGTAGCCTGTCTATTTACATTTACAATCATAAAAAAATATGGACAAGTGCCAGTGTGTCATACCTCCTATAAAAATGAGTATTGTTACAAATTATTAAATTAAACTTTGGTTATGCATGCAACCTAAAATACATAGCTATGGAAAATTTTGGAAAAAGTAAGAAGTTTTTAAAATGCAATGGTCAAACATTTTAAATTCATGAAATGTTATCAAAAAGTGACATGTCATGGAAAAGTCATGCAGTTAATACTGCAAAAAATTAATATTTCTAGAAATAACATGTAACTATCACCAGGCTGGTACAGACTTCTTATCATTGGAAATCTGGAGATTTCTGAAAAGGCACAAGCAAAATTTCAAAAACACATTTTTTTCCAAGAGTCCAATAAGCTGCATTGCATCATGGGTATCCTTTCAATTAGTAAAGTTAACAACCTTTCCCTAGAAATACCATGAAATTTTTGTTTAGGTAATATGCATTTCAATCCTTGATGGGTAGTGTTTCAAATTCTGAAGTCATCTTTTTTTATTCCACCAGCCTGATTTACACGGTCGGGTCATCCGTTGCATCGCACACTTAGGTCAAATAGAACTTTTAGAGGGTAAGTTATAGTCATCAACTATTCTGAGAGTGATGTTTTCATTAGAAATTTGATGGTGGGGTCTGTCAACAACAGAAAAATTTAATGATGAGGTATTAAATAGGTGTAACCTAGCAACAATGACGCTTGATGAAGAATGGTATGTTGGTAAATGTGGGACAAGAACCTGCAGATGTCACAAATTTTAATAAAGAGTAGTTGCTGTAGGAAGTTTCAGTATCCCTTCCTTTGTGACAAAGATGACACAATTCATATTATTATCTGGGATTAGCAATAGTCATGTCTTTTAGGTAGAAAATAGTGCCATATATTATGGAAGAAGCATGTGAGTGACTGAAAATTTGTAAACACAACAATTGATTGTTTGTTCAAAGAATGATAATTTTGCATTAAAAATGGTGTTGTTAGTAGTAAATCAGTGACTGCTGGAACTAACACCCAAATAATTGATCACAGAGTGGACCAGTTTGGAGTTGTGTTTCTGCCGCACAGACTTAATGAAGAAAATGGAACCTTTGGAAAAACGTCAGTCCAAGAGCCCCAAGATCCTTGAAAATTGTAGGATGAAAAATAATTGGTTTTGATTAAAGAAATTTGGTCTCAGATTTTGTAAACAGTGCTCTGAAATAATGCTAAAATTACACCAGAGAGTATCTAGAACCTCTGGGCTGTCAGGGTCCTTGAGCATGTCCATGACTTTGGCCCAGTGGACATTTCACTTCAGGATTGGAATGAGTACTCCATGTACTTATAGAAAGTTTTATTCCTTCTCTTTCGGTTGCTAGTAAGATTCATATAATTTTTTTTTTGAGGGCATGATCAAGGTTTTGCATGTATAGTCCTTTCCTGGTATGTACAAAGTTTATTTGCCCATTGTTTAACTCTGAACTGGTTGGTGGATTGCCAGGAAATCTAAGCAGATGTCCTAGATAATTTTAAAATGCTCAGAGGATGTTCACTTGTGTTTCTGCTCTGTCACTACAGCACAACTGTTTTTAAAATGTAACATTTTGACGCACTGTTGTTCAAGGGAGAAAAAACCATATTTCAATTCCTTGTATCGTTCCAAAGTGTTTGGAGCCAGGTACCTGTGGTCATATTAGTTGCGACTTAAGGAGTTGCGACACTTTCAATGACATCGTTACGGATGCAGGAACGTGATACCTCAGCAGCCATAATCTTTGAACTTCTAGCATACCAGTTAGTATTACTACACCAGTAGACTTTCACTGAAGGCTTCTTATTGGCCGAGGTACCTTAGCTAACAATGTCAGAGAATTGTTGTGGGCAACTGAATGGAAAACTTACGAATGAAAAGCAAAAATGATCAAAAGAACCAGTTGTGATATAACACTACATTCATCTGAATTCCTAAATGTGATTATGGACACATTTTTGACAGTATTAAAAATTGCCCAGGAGTCACGTTTTTCAGGGAGAGAAGGGTCATTACTTGACTTAAATGTGATGTTTTGCATTAGAACTGGTAAAATATTGTATGTTAGGTGTCATGGGTTGTATTAATATTCTGTCATAACCTAAGGATTGCTTGGTTGACAGTTTTCACTGTAAGTTTCATAAAATCTTTGTTTGTGTGCAACATTTTCCTTTTCATGAAAAGACTTTATTGTTAGCACAAGCCACATTAATGTTAGGTTTTGGGTTGAGGATAAGCAAAAAAGGCAACCATTGCATGGGTCGTCTTTTTTGCGCTTATACAGCAAGTGCCTGTAAAGTTCAGGGTTGTGATTTTCTTTGAGATAACTGGCCTAAAATGAGATCCCATAGGGGTACAAATGTGAATTCATTGACACTGGCTGACCTTATAAACAGTCAACAATTGCTCAAATACTAAAGTGTTGTGAAATACCCATGTGTATACTTTGAAGCGACCGTAGTAAGTTGAATATGATTCTTATTCTAAGAAAGTTGGAAAAAGCCCATTATTGAGGTTAATCTTGGCCTTAAATTAAAATTTTGAAAGTTGTCACAGTTATTGCACATAATAATTAATTTGAAATTTAGGTCTACAGGTAATAAGTTTATCTGTGCTCCCAAGGGATGAATTAGTGTGAAAAATTGAATTACTGACTGGAAAATTGAATAACAGGCTTAGACTTTCTGTGTTAGGGAAAGAAATATGAAGCTTTTATATGGTCATGTGAATCCCCATATTATACTATATTAACTCTGCTAATCAACTAGGTAGAACGCAAGTTGCAAAAAATTGAGATGAAATTCCAGATATTTTGCCTCCTGGCAGCTTATTACAAGATTGATGTTAAAGGGCAAGTGTTCTGATTCTAAATGTTTTAAATCATGAAATCTTTGTAAAAAAAGTTAACTTTTAGCCCCTCCCTCAATATCACTAATCACCTGAACTTGTCATTCTTAGAATTTAATTTTCTTCCAATTTTCTTTACTGACCACCAGCCAATCAGACTTGTTTACAAACTTGTGACACTGTTTGAGTCTGCTGCTTTCATTTCAAAATAGGATGACAAATCACAAATTTTGAGGATGATATCCCTGAATGTAATTTTAGCTCACACACTGTACATGTGTGAGGTTATAACATGGGGCAGATGGCATCAACTATTTTCAAAATGTTTTCAGCTCTTTTATGGATAGACATTTTTGTCTGAAATTTTGGTACATGTTTGTTTGCGTATAAAGCAGTAATATTTGCTTATTTTCATTCCAAATTAAGACTTTTACGTTTGATTTTGGGGTGTTTTTGCAGTCTTGAGTTCACTGTGCCTGCTGAACAGGCAGTTGATCTTGTTTGTTGTGATATTATTGTCATCTGGTTTGTGTTGTTGTCGATGATATTCTTTGTTCAGCGCCGGGCATGCGGGCGGGTTTTACGCTCTTTCTTGAAGCTTCTCCTGCCTAGTCAGGGTTACCTTTATGTCGAGGGTATGTGATATATAGTGCTCTGGGTATAAGTAAACAAGAACAAGTGCAAACATTTTACCTCCCACAGGTGTTACCCTGACTACTCCTTTCCATACATGTGCTTCTCGCACAATTTTTTCCTCGTTGCTTCTCCTGCCTAGTCAAGGTTACTGGCTTTAGTGTAGGTACAGATATGGTCTAGCCAAGGTGTAGGTTAGTCACAGAACCACAACCTAACGGTAGCGCGGGATCGCCGGCAGAGCATTACGTGATATCGCTCTTACTCAAATGGCCTACCACTGAACAGGGCAAAACCCGACCTCTGGCCGAAAAGTCGGGATTTTACTTTAAGTTGGCACCTACAGATTATAGCCACTGGGACCCTTATCAGGTTTTATAATATTTTTTATTGATTTTTCAAAATTTTAGGCTATAATCTGTAGGTGCAAACATCAAGTGAAATCCTGACTTTTCAACCAGAGGTTGGGTTTTGCACTGTACAGTGGTAGGCGATTTGAGTAAGGGCAAGTTCACGTAATGGGGGTAGGCCTAGATATTTTCGCTGTTTTAAATTCGGAAAATTTTGATGTTTGCCTGTCTAGGTCAAGATGTTTTATTGCGTGTCGTCATGAACGAAGTAACTATGCTAGGCCTAGTCTAACGTTAGGCTAGGCCTAACCTAGCCTAGGGTACCTAGGCCTTGGCCTAGTTCTCACGTACACTTTGTTCCCTGAACTAGGCCTAGGCCATGGCTCTACAAATTTTTTCCTGCAAAAGATCCCTGAGGGATCCTGCGTCTGTGTGCGTTGCTGCAGTGAATGTTGGTACGTATGCATATGTGCGTGTATAAACGTAACCAAAGCTATGGACTAGGCCTATGTCACAATTGAATAGCAATGTAAGCCATGTAGCATGCAATAGTGTGAACGTCCTAGTAACAAGATTTAAGCAT